>PVIC010051631.1:0-12451 GCA_004025085.1 Thryonomys swinderianus
TGGGCAGAATAGGTAGATACCCATGAAACGTCAAATACTGACAACAGGTGCTTAAGTAACAAACACAGAGGCCCTGGAAAGGTCCTCCACTCCTCCACTTGTCCAGTTTCACTTTCCTGGGCTGATTCTAACTCGTGTAACTGACCTGTTTCATCAAGCTCTCCATGTGGGTTGAATCCATGATCCCATTTACCCATTTCCTAGGACAGTGATGGTGAACCTTTTAGAGACTTAGTGCCCAACCTGTCATGCAAAGCCCACTTATTTGTTCTACAGGGCCAACATGGCAATTAATCCTATCTGGTGCTAAACTGCTTCATCAACTTGGTTCATGTGCCAACGGAGAAGGCTCTGCATAGCGACTGCAGCATGCATGCCACCAATTTGCCACTGCTATCCTAGGACTACAGTGAGAGGGTAATGCTCGTTAAAATCTTGGAACAAAATTAACTGGGACAGAAGAAAGCGATGAATTTGTTTGAGTCCAGATACACTGAAATAGTATTGGAAATTAAAAACCTTTAAGTTCTATTTTATAGGTAACTTAATTAGATAGAATTCAGTCCCTTGTTTAGTGACTAGTCTCTTCATCATGAAAAAGCCCAGAAAAAAAATTTTCACTACCTTTTCCTCATGTGTAATTCTTTTTGCTTTTTTTGGTTGAATTGAAAAGACCCAGAAAAGGATATAGTTCAATAAATAGAATTATTCATAATTTGGCCTATTGATACAAATGTTGCATAGTTATGACCAGCTTGCTTTGAGTTTTACCAAAAAAGGTAAATATAGATTTGCAATAACATTTGGAAACTTACCTTTGAAAGGTAAAAAAAGATAGGAACTTGTCCAAGCATAACTGTGATACTACCACAGACAGAACATATTAGTATCTATAAATGTCATAAGGCTTTAAGCAGTTCCTTGAATAAGACAGACAAGTGTAAATATGTTTAATTTTGAGATTAAATAGTTGTGCTTTAGAATGAATTTCAGATACCCTGAGATTTCATTTTGTGAAATCTTTGTCTAAATTAATTTACAGAAACTTGCAAGATGGTGACGTTTAAATTTTATTATTTTTCCAAATGTATTTTCTAACTTCTGCCCTTCTGCATGCCATTTGACATGCAGATTTCATTTCAGTTCAAATACTAGGATAAGACAGTAAAATGTTTATTTCAAGGCTTCAGATCCAGGTTGTCTACTAGAGTTTTTTAGGATGACTCTTGAGTTGGGAGGCAGGAATAGAGGGAAACGGTTCATTAAAAACCCCTGGCTCAGCAAATTTCAGGAGAAAACAATGTTAAGAAATTAAGAGTTGTCTTTATTTGCTTACATGATTCTAACAACAGAGAATATTGCCATCAGAGATAGTACAGCTAGCTGCCACATCCACTTCTCGCAACTTCCATGTGGTATAAAGTAGTACTATAATAACTCCTTGTTTTTTTTTCAGTGCTGGATCAAACCTTAGGCCTTGTGCAGCATAAGCAAGCACTCCGTTACTAAGCTACACACCCAACCCAAATTTTGCATTCTTTTATAGCTACTATCCTAACATCTAAGTATTAAGTCTTTCACAGTTATCCAAATTTCTCCCATTCACAAAGTTGTTCATTAGCAGCCTCTTCTGCACTTCTTAGTTAG
The DNA here is from genome assembly GCA_004025085.1 of Thryonomys swinderianus. Taxonomy (NCBI): domain Eukaryota; kingdom Metazoa; phylum Chordata; class Mammalia; order Rodentia; family Thryonomyidae; genus Thryonomys; species Thryonomys swinderianus. Next base: position 1,648 of record PVIC010051631.1, read on the forward strand.
GACAACAAAACTAGGGCCTGTATGTATACAGCCCCTCACAACATACAATAGCGCGCACTCAGTAATACCTTACTTTTTCTACCTACATCCTAAATTATTCTCTCCAACCTTTGAATACCAACTACACTTTCCCATGTCAAGTACGGGTACACTGGGTAGGAACCAGTCTATAAGCTTGAACCTGACCAAGAGGTGATGAGGATGAAAAGAGACAAAATCAGGTTAAAATTTAAGGTTGAGGGGGCTCAGGTCTCCCTTTGATACAGAACCCCGAGTGACTGGCAACCCTTGGCTTTCTTCATTCAGACTCAGCTACAAGAAATTAGAGTCACACAGGTTTCATTCATCTCCCACCCTCCAATGTACTCGTTTGGGGTTTGGGAGGTAACAGGATCTCAGATGTTTTTACTTTTCCCTAAAGCGTGTCAACACACTTGCATGCCCTCTATTTCTCAATGCTCAATGCAAAGGCCAATTAGGCCTCAATCGTCCTATCTGGTTTCCTACATCAATGCATGGACATCATTTCTTCTCCTATCCTTATTGTCCTCATAGTTAGGGGGAAAATGCTAAATACTATTTTTTTTTTTTGAGACAGGGTCTTGCTTTGTAGTTCAGGCTGGCCCTGAGCTCACTATGTAGCCCAGGCAAGCCTGGAACTGAGCAATCCTCCTGTCTCTGCCTCCTGAGTGCTGGGATTACAGGCATGAGCCACCACGCCTGGCTGAATACTATTTTTTATCCAAGTCTGAGCTAGATTCTATAAAAGGTACTCAATGTAAGACCTAATTTCTGTCTCAAACAGTTTTTTTGACTGGTGAGACAAAAATCATAAAAAGTTGGAGCTAAAAAATAATCAAGTTCTGCCGGCCATGGTGGCTCACACCTGTAATCCCAGCACTCGGGAGGCAGAGGCAGGAGGATTGCTGAGTTTGAGGCTTGCCTGGGCTACATAGTGAGCTCAGGGCCAGACTGAACTACAAAAGCAAGACCCTATCTCAAAAAAAAAATAATCAAGTTCTATAGGAGGTGGATGAATTACTTTGGGGGGGTTAGAACAAGAAATTCCAGGGACTGGTGCTAGAATGTGGAATGTCTGTGTTGTGAGGAATGTCTTTGCATTTATAAAATTGTCATCCACAGAAGGTTAACAACGACCATGACAGACTACTTGGAGGACTGGCTACTCAGTAGCCCTTTCTGTTTATGATGTTTCTCATGACAAATGGCAGCCTGTCACACGAGGTAATAAATCAGTACCAAAACCAAACTGAATTTTATGACTTGGAATTTGGACATTGTCTTGCCATTTAAGAGTGATTTGGCTGTCAGCAATTCCAGCTACTTTGGAGGGTAAGTCAGGAGAATAACAACTTCTAGAACAGTACAAGCAATTTAGTGAGAACCTACCTAAAAAAAAAAAATGCTGGGGTTGCAACTCAGTGGTAGACTAGTTAACATGCATGGGACCCTGGATTCAAGCTCCAGTACAGAAAAAAATAGTAACTTCAGAGAGGGTATTAATCAAAGTACTGAAGGCTAATTTTTGACATTGAAGTCTTGTCCCTAGGAGAACACTAGGAATAGTGCTATCCATTAACCTAAGGTTTGGTTTGAAGCTGACTACTTTATCAGGACACATCGATGTTTTCTCTATCCTTGTTGATAATGTTCTCTTATTTTGGGCTAACCCAGGAGAATTTTGAAGGCTCTGTGTCCTAAAATTCAATGATCCACCAGGTTGGCAAAGCAAGATTAGTGTCATTACTCATCAAAACACACACACACACACACACACACACACACACACACACACACACACACACCCTCTAACCCCAGATATTCAGGGTAGACTACATGTCAAGCCCGCTTTTTCCGAGCTCTTCTTTCTCTAGTACATCTTGCTCTTTAATCAGGACAGCACTTGAGGGTGGGCTTCCAGGCAGACGAACTCAGTTGCAGTTTTCAGCTGTGTACTGCTGACGACACCTCTTTCTATTTGTAGGGTTTCCCTGGAGGTTGGCTGGTGTGCTACTTTTGGATCGTCTTCAGACTTCTGCTCAGTTTATAACACTGTACTGTCTCTGCAAAGTCCTCCAACTTCCTTGCATGGGCATTTAAAGGGCAGTCATAAGTGACACTTTCCATGGCTGGTCACCATAAAACTTGAACTGTGATCTTAAGAAATCAGGTTGTTGGCTTCCTAGATCAGTGGAGTCCAGTAGAATAACTTTAAGACATACATGCAATTTTTAATTTCCTACTTGCTACATTAAAAAGTAAAAACAAGACAAATTAATTTCAATAGCCCATTTTACTTAGTACAGTACAGCCCAAACTTTGTAATCTCAACATATAATCAACATATAAATTATTATCATTGTAATGCAGGGGATACAAACCAGGACCTTGTGCACTAGAGACAAGTATTCTACCACTGATTAGCTACATCCTCAGCCTAATACGCAAATTATTCATGACATGATTGCTTTTTTGTGTGTTGTCTTTGAAATTCAATGTGTATTTTACTTTCTTTATATCTTAGTTAAAACTAGCCATGTATTAAGTGCCTAAATGGCCAGTAGCTGCACTGTAGGAAATGCAGGTGTAGAAAATTCTTTCAGAGAACAAAGATGGTAACGAAAAGCAACTTCCTTCCTATAATCAGGATAGCATTTGAGGGTGGGCTTCTAGGCAGATGAATTCAGTTGCAGTTTTCAGCTGTGTACTGCTGACAACACCTATTTCTATTTGTAGGGTTTTCCTGGAGGTCAGCTAGTGTGCTAGTTTTGGACTGATAAATGGAGAATGAGTGTGCAAGGGGCCATTCTGACATTCATCATCGTTCACCAATTGTGCAACATTATAGGAACCTCTTCACATCACAGCAAAAGTAACAAAATTACTTTCTAATGACTTAACAGCTTCTAGAAATTGCAAAACGTTGAATAAAACTATCTGCCACAGGCAGAGACACAACACAGGTTACAATGTAAGTGGGCTACAAAGCTTGCTTGTTAATATGCCTGACATATCTTTCCCTAAAATGTTGAAATTTTAAATGTGCAGACAGAAGATCAAGCTGGGTTAGGGAAAGTACGGAGTACAAACTTAAATAAGACACAGTCCCTGCTTAAATTTGTGGTGTGGGACAGGCGACAGTGGATAAAGCATACCTGGCGTCCACTGTATGGTGAGAATAAAAATTGCCCAATTTTGGCTATTAAATGTGATCAGATATTCTTTAGAAAATGTACATTAAAACTCCATTGGGTTTTTGAGTCAAAAGCACATGCAATAATTACTTCTATCTACCATTTAAATTATCAGAGACTATTGAATTTGCTTGAGAGGTAGAGTAAAAAAACCATTTGAAATTAGAGACTGTTTTTCTGTAGGAGAAGGGCACAGAAAGGACAGAAGGCTGCTGTATTATAGGAAGATGAAAATTTTCTTGGTGAAGGGGAAGGTGCCTAACTCTAGTGCCCGGTGATTAGGGGATAGTGCTATTCACATAATATACCCAAATTTTGTTAACTTCAGAGCATTGCCCATTCCTAGAATGGTTTAAATGTTTAAATATAAGCAGTTACATATAATGCATATGTGTATGTTGTAAGACAGTAGAGGGTAAGTTAAGGTCAAGTGTTTAGGAGTCGGGTAGTTCAGCCACCTGTGTGACTTAGGGAAGTAACCTATGCTTCTATTTTCTCATAGGTTAAAAAAAGCTCATTAGTAGGATTTGATGTAGTGATATATATCTATATCTACAGTTATATTATATATTGATATTGTATGTAATATATAGATATCGATATATCTATAGATAAATATAACTATAGATAAATATAACTATAGATAAATATGTATATATATATATATCACTTAGAACAATGTCTGGGACATTACACAAACCCCATTAAATGTCGGAATTTATTACTTTTAGGCATTATGACATCAGTAATAATTATGGAGTTTGATTTCTAATTTGTTTCTAAATTACACAAGACTCAAGTAAGAATGCTATCAACAATCAAGACTGAATGCAGACAATATTTTTTTTTGAGACAGGGTCTGGCTTTGTAGTTTAGGCTGGCCCCCTCAGCTCACTATGTAGCCCAGGCAAGCCTCTAACTCAGCAGTCCTGCCTCTGCCTCCCGGGTGCTGGGATTACAGGCGGAATGTAGACAAATTTTGACGAGTATCTCCCATTCTAAGATGGGGAAACAGGGACAAAGAGATGAAAATCAGTTGCCCAAGGGCTCAGAGACTCGTCCTAAATTGGGGATGAGGGCACGTAAGGTGGTGGGGATGGATATTCCCAAAGACGAGGACTTAGTTCATTTATAGGCTGGAACTGGAATACAGGCTGCAACCACTTAGCTCTGTGTCATCATGGGAAGTTGCTTGATTTCTCTGAGCCTTCTGGTGCATCAGTCAGATACTGGTAGCAAATATATCGAGAGTTGGTAAAACTCAGGAGCACCGTGCATGAAAACTGCATGTGGTCTGGGCTCAATAGAATCAGTTTATTATTATTGCTATTGTTTATGAGAAGATCTTAGGTGGCAGTGGGTGGCTGGGTTACTGTGATTTTTGGGCTGTGGAATGAATGCACGTCATCTTAGGCAGGAGGAGCAGCCGGCTGACTTTGCCTCCGATGTAAGATTTTTCCCTTCCTTCCAAAAGTAAGAGTCCAAGATTCTTGGCAGTGGCATGAAATCCACTTCACCCTTGGTGGAGATGCTGGGGGGAGCGCGTCCCTCTCGTGGAGCGCTCACATATGAGTGGATCTCTTAGAACCTCTTATTTTCCTGGCTTGTGGTTTAAACATTTACAGCTTACAGAAGGGGTACTGGAAACAGAGTCAAGCCCGAGGCCACAGTTTGTATTTACTTTCTCCCTATCGCAGCCTTGGCGGAGTCGCAAGCTTCTTCACATGCGCACGAGAGAGGTGTGCGTTCTGCCCTCCGGCTGGGGGACGAGACACACGCAGTTCGGATTCACCAAAGTGCTCACGCGACTTGTCCGCATTCTCGCTCGCGTGGACCGTCGCTTGCAGACTTAAGTTTTTCGTGCAAACACTAGCAAAGTAAAGCAGGTTAAATAAAGACACCCTTGAGCCTTTAATCCCTTACCGCTAACACTGGTGTTTTTGTGACCCGAATTTCTGAAATTCTTGGCTCGGGTACACAAGGAGGTGGGGTGGGTAACAGCTTGTAAAAACTTCCCAAAGCAGAAACCCGAGCTCCTCCCTCGTCCCTCCTCCTTGGCTCCCGGTGATACCCAGGTTCCAGGGAAGGGGACGACCGAGGGAGAAGAGTTCCGAGGGTTTGCAGATGCTCCTCGGGAGTGTTTTGGGTCACAGGCTGGCTGCAAGCCAACACATTTCAACTGCAAACAGCTATTAGCGAGCAGCGGACGGGCAGCCCGCAAGACGCCCCTCCCCCGCCCCCCCCCGCATCTATTTAGAGGCCAGCCCGGGGAGCCCAGGGAATTGTGGAACTTGTAGTCCCGCCCTGCCGCCCCAGGCGCCGGCATTGCCCCAACTCGGACTACATTGCCCAGGGAGCTTTCTGGCCTATATAAGCTGCCCACAGCCACTTCAAAGTGCAGTAACCATGTGGATGTTCTGCTGAAACGTTTCCTGGAGCTTGCTGGGGTGGGAGGAGAGGAGGAGGAGGAGGTGGTGGTGGTAGTGGAGGAGGCAGGGGGCGGAAAGCGAGAAAGCGCACGCCAAGAGGAGGTGTGGGTGTTCCGCTTCCATCCTAACGGAACGAGCTCACTCTTCGCGGACATGGGATTACCCAGCGGCTGCTAACCCCTCTCCTCGTCTTGCTCCCCCAAATCGGCGTGGCTCCCTGGGCACCAAGGTAGAGGCTGGGGCCGGGCAGAGGGCACAGGGAGTTCTGGCCCCCACACAGAAGTTTTTGCCCTGCTCTCTGGGAGTTCTTGGTTAATTTGCATGCACTTGGCATGTGTTTGGGGTTCTTTTTCTGAAAGCATTTTTTTAGGGGTTGGTCCCATTTCAGGCTTAAAAATACCCAAATGCCCTCGATTCCAGTGTTCGGCTGTGAGGGCTATCCATTCTGAACTGGAATGGCATTCCTCCAAATTGGAAACTGTTGGAGCACTTGCAGGAAGTAGGGGTTTGGGGGGGGGTCGAGAGGGTGTTGTATGTTGAGTCTGATCAAGGAAAGTCTTTCAAAAAATGTAGCCTTCTCTCGCGCTGCAGTGGTTGGGAGAGTAATGCATGCTTGGGGCCACTGTGGGGAGGGTTTTCAAAAACGGAAGAAAACCGGGGGAGTAGTGAGGGAAGAAGTGTGGACTAAACTCACGACCAGTGAGAAGGGATGTTTCCTATACTTGGCCTCCACGCGGGGAAACGAGTGCTTTGGGATCTGGCAAACGCTTCTCCTATTTGCAGCCTTCGGCACGTTCGAAGTTTGTGCGTGTCTGCTTTCACTTGTCAGGGCCCTGGAAATCAGAGCAGTTACCTGTAAGCTTTGCCCAACTGATTAAATCGACCTGCCAGCTGAGTTTGGGGGCAGTGGAGTCTGTAGGAAAGGAGGCTAAAAAGGGTAGAAACGAATTTGAAGCATTTCTGTTAGAGAGGTCTCTGTGGTCTCCAACTCAGGCATCTTTCTTTCTAAATATTCAGGAGCTGAAGACAGAGGAGCAGGATTCGCATTCCTGGCTGGGCATACATTGACAACTGAGTGCCTGACCCGGGTCAGGTGAGTGTGGAAGCCTGATTGCTGTGTTAAATAAGTAGTTTTGATCCTAAGCCTGTTTTAAGCCTTCTCTGAGTAGCTATGGAAATGGGGTAGAGGCAAGAAAATTATGTGGTTCAGTTTTCAAGATTTGTCACTACCTTTGGTGAGGATTTTGGGGAGCAGAGATCTGGTGGACAGCTTTTCCTTGCACTTATGATGATAGTTCAAAATTGAAGCAGCCTGAAAGTTTATAAGAAGGAGAGAGGGGAAAGCCGTTAAATGGAGCTGAAAGGGGCGGCATTGCGAGGCTAGGAAGTGTGCTAATGATTTAAAATTCTGAAGGATGCAATGCATTTCATCTGTCGAGATAAGCAAAAATTAAATGCCTCTTTCAAAATAGCTACCCCCCCCCCATACTGTGAGCATGTCTTTAATCAGAGTAGGTTGGATTGCAAGAAATGAAAGTAGCTGCTGGCAACATGAAAGAGTGAGAACTTTAGAAAGGGAAGTTAGTCATGAAACCTACAATAGCATCCAGGCCTTTGCTGAAGCCATCTGAATGTCAAGGAGTCAGACGTGTCCGTATTGTTTTGGTGCCTATCCTGAGATAGGAGCTGAGGGCAGCCTTTATCTGTAAACACAACAGCTCCTATTTTTTTTCCCCAAAATGGTCAGACTGCACTTCAAGAGAGGGAGGTCTCTGCGGGTGCTTGTGCATCTCCATTGCTGTAGATTTGGCCACCAAAACTTTTTTCTTCTGAAATGTTCAGGGTAAACAAAGGGACTCGGAGAGCGATGGGCGCCTGGGTCTTACTAACTTCTTTAACATTCTAAATATTTAGCTGTTCCCTGGGCTACAATCTTTGGGCTATTCTAATTAGAAAATAAAAGCCAGACACTTCATTAGAGCAGTATAGGGCTTTTGTTTCCTGTTGATAAGATCCTCAGGAGCACTGGTGAAGTGAGAAGCATTTGTGTGTGCAAGGTCTAGTTCTTTCTTGAAGTTCCTTCATTGACTACTCGCTAACTTTGGCCCTCAGAAGACCAAAGACCAAGTCCTGTTTCTCCTTTTAGAGTAAGATTCGGACAAGAAGAAGCTGACCTATAGGCTGTTGTCTAGATGGTTGCTAAAAATAGTAAGACTGTCACATTAAATCCCTGTAAGTAAGGTGCAGAGCCATAGATCACAGAAAACCTTTTGAGCCAGGTACAGGTGAAGAGACTGAGGTGCTGGAAGTGAAATTACGGGGTGGGGGCAAGGTATAGCCTAGGTAATGCAGCTGTGTTGGGTCCCACAAAATATCCCAGTTTGATGTGAGCTGAAATGGACAGGTGAGAGGGAAGCTAGGACAAACAGGAAACTGACTTCTGTAAATGAAATATATCTTAAATATATGTATGGTGGGCTGAGTTTGTTTTTGGAAAGGTGTATATTGAAAGCCTGAATCAGAAGTGTAAAAACAAAAGCACAAGGAATGTTATCTAAGTTTATCACTACGGCCAACTCATACCTGAAGTAAATTTTGTTCACAAGGTATTTCAGCTGGTTAGAAAGTCAGATGCTTCTCTGCCTGAATAACTGGAGAATTTAAAAACCCATGAGATGATTTGGGGAATGTTGATAGCTTCTCATATACCTTCCAGTTGGCCTTAGAGCCAATTGTGCAGTGCATTTTTCTGGGTTTCTTTCTTTCAAGTGTGTTTATGTGAGCATGTGAGTGTGTGCGTTGAAAGTGCAATCTGCTCTTTGACTAATTCAAATCAGAACAGGAAATCCTATCAAGATTTTCTTAGGAGGCAGGGAACATTCTTCATGTTCCAAATGAATGACTCTGGCCTTCACATTGAGACCGTGAATATCTTCTGGGTTCCATAATGATATTATCTTTTTAAATGAAGTGGTGAGTTTTTTAAGGGAATTGGCATCTTTTTTTGAAGAACAAGGGATAGGATGATTTTGTGGGGGAGAAGAAGTAGATTAACTGCACAAGAAAGATCTGTTCATGATTTCAGCGAGGTATTTTCAGCTGAGAAAGACCAAGAAAAGAGAGAGAGAGAGAGAGACTGACTCAGACTAACCCAGTGGTGTACAACCAATGGGTTTCCTAAGGGAAAAAATTTAACATGGCTTTTTAACTAACAGTGATCTCATGGAAATCGTCCGATTAAAAAAAAAACAAGCAGTTTTTAAAAATAAAACTAAATGAAACAACAAACGCTAAATACGAACAATTTTTTTTAAAAAAAAGCAGCTAAAATGAAAGTAGGCCCAGAGTTAGGTTTCTAGGTCAAGCTGTCCTTGGATACTTTTAATTAGGAGTCTACGCAAGGCCAACCTCACCTCTTGTTTGGTATTGATATTTTAAAATACAACACATTACATTTGTAGGCACTTAGTTAACTTAGAAGTGCTTGCAATTTAGTTACTTTTTCTTTTTTAGTTTTTGTGTGGCTCCTTTCATGTAGGTGATGAAGGTTGAAATTAGTAAGACAAAAGACATGTGTTTTATGATTTCTTTTGTCAGTATCTGTGGTTCTAACATGACCACTGATAAGGATAAGCTGAATCAACTGTTGCAACAATCACCTGATAGACTCTTGAGAGTCTCTAAACTGGAAATAGTTTAAGGCACTTGGTATGCTAAATTTATTTAACAGACACTGATGCCTGTTAAAGTTTGAGTCAAGTGTTTCATTGTTTATTCAGCCAGTTTCTTGAGCAACTGCTATGTCCCGAGGGTGTTCTAGGGGCTTGGCCTGTAGCACTAAGCAAACAGTCCTGTTCCTGAGGGCCTTAAACTTAAGAAGGCAGTATAAATAAGTATTATAGCATGACCTGTAGTGTTATGGGGAAAAATAAAGGAGGATGAGAAAGAACAAAAATAATAAATCTTGACAAAGATGTAGAGAAGTCAAAACATACGTAGCTGATGAGAATGCAAAATGGTATAGCTGCTGTGGAAAACAACATAGTGGTTCTTAAAAAATTAAACAGAATTTCCATAAGTTCTGTCACTTACACTGGTAAACCTATCCTGACAAGAATTAAAAGTGGGAACTTGAATGTTTATCTGGACATTCATATTGGTTGAAGGCTTATTCACAGATGACAAAGTGTGAAAACCATTCAAAGGTCTATTTATGAGTAAATAGGTAAAATGTGGTATCTATATTAAACAAAATATTCAGTCCTAAAGAGGAAACTCTGGCACATGCTACAACTTAGAAAAATCTTTGAAACATTATGTTAAATGAAACAAATCAGACAAAAGAACATAAAATGTATGATGCTAGAGTAGTCACATTGGTAGAACCAGAATGTAAATAATAGCTTCTAGGTAAACAAAGGGAAGAGTTGTCTAAAGGGTAAAGTATCAGTTTAGAAAAATGAAAACGTTCTTAAAATGGATGATGGTGGTTTACTCGGGAGGCAGAGACAGGAGGATTGCTGAGTTCGCAGTGGCTTGCCTGTGCACCATAGTGAGCTCAGGGCCAGCCTGAACTACAAAGCGAGACCCTGTCTCAAAAAAAAAAAAAAAAAAAAAAAAAAAAAAAAAAAAAAAAAAAAAAAAAAAAAAAAAAAAAAAAAAAAAAAAAAAAAAAAAAAAAAAAAAAAAAAAAAAAAAGGATGATGGTGATAATCATGGAATAATATGAATAAACTGCAGAATTTTAATATGAATGGTGATAAATTTTATATATGTATTACTTCAATTAAAATGAACAAGGAAATGGTAAGGACGTTAAGGGAGTACTTGGGTGAGAATTTAGACACAAACCTGAAATCTAAAAGTTTATTACATAAAATAGGCATATTAATTGTAGTAATACATTAGGAAGTAAAGACAAGCAACAAAATAAAAATAGTGCAACCTTGGGCCGGAGGGTTAGCTCAGTGGTTCCGGCGCCTGCCTCGCAAGTGTAAGGACCTGAGTTCGATCCCCGGTTACCACATATAATGCTGGGCGTGGTGGCTCACACCTGTAATCCCAGCACTCGGGAGGCAGAGACGGGAGGATTGCTGAGTTCGTGGCGGCTTGCCTGGGCACCATAGTGAGCTCAGGGCCAGCCTGAACTACAAAGCAAGA
>PVIC010051632.1:0-12424 GCA_004025085.1 Thryonomys swinderianus
TTTTTTTTTTTTTTTTTTGAGACAGGGTCTCGCTTTGTAGTTCAGGCTGGCTCTGAGCTCACTATGTAGCCCAGGGAAGCCTCAAACTCAGCAATCCTCCTTTCTCTGCCTCCCGAGTGCTGGGATGACAGGCGTGAGCCACCACGCCTGGCCCTAAGTACCCTTTTTGTTGAATTGTTACAAGGTAAGAAGGAATTTATACGAATAGGTTAATTTACCCAATGCTGTGAGTTTGTAATGAAGGTTGTACCTGACTGTAGAACAGGCTGGGAAGTGGGTGTGGCCCACAGACTGGTGGGGAAAGAGAGATTGTGGGCCCACATTAGTTATTTTGCTTATAGGATTTTGTGTTATCAGTAATACTTCTAAGGATTGTGTTACTCCCTTTCTTACATTCCCTACAGTTCAGCTTCTCTCCCTCTTTGAATGTTCATACTTATACCTTTCAAAAACTTATTGTATTGGTACATTTTATATATACATTATGATCATAATTGACATTGAGTATTTGTACCAGTATATGATATAATTCAATTCTCATTTTTCCCATTCCCCTGCCCACCCTACAACCACCATCCCCTATATACATTTGAAACATAGCTTGTTTCCTTTTTTTCTAACCATCAAATTTTTTTCTTTCCCTTCTTTACTTATCCCTAACACCCCTTTCCCTTTGAATATTTTCTCCTTATTTCACAATATTTATCATACATTTTAGAACTCATTTACATCTTCAGTTTCTCACACCAGAGAAAAGATATGGTATTTACACATCTGTGACCTATTTATTTCACTTATGAATGTGTTCTCAAGGTACATCCATTTGACAATAAAGGACTCAAATTTGTCATTATTTATGACAGAGTAATATTCCATTTTATAAAAAACACATCTTATTGTGAAATAGACATTATTCAAAGGAAAATGTAGTGGAGGGGTGAATAATGAGGGGTTAAGAAAAAATGCGATGGTAATTAAAAAAGGGAAACAAAGCTTATGTGTTTGGGGGGTGGGGGATTGTGGGGTAGGTAGGGGAATGGGAAAAATGAGAATTAAATCATGTCATATACTGGTACAAATTCCCAATATTAAGTGTGATCATGATGTGTATATACAATGTACCAATAAAGATAAAAATAAACATTAAAAAGCCACATCTTCTTGGGGCCGGAGATTTAGCTCAGTGGTTCCGGTGCCAGTCTCGCAAGCACAAGGTCCTGGGTTCAATCCTGGTAATCACATACAATGCTGGGCGTGGTGACTCACGCCCACCAGCAATCAATACCACATACCACAGTGCCGGGCGTGGTGGCTCAGGCCTGTCATCCCAGCACTCAGGAGGCAGAGACAGGAGGATTGCTGGGTCCAGGGCTTGCCTGGGCTACATGGTGAGCTCAGGGCCAGCCTGGACTACAAAGTGAGACCCTGTCTCAAACAAAACAAAACAAAAACGTCCACATCTTCTTTATCCAGTGTCCAGCTGATGGGCATTTGGGTTGTTTCCAAGTTTTAAACATACTTGTACTTTCTAAAAGATGAGTTGTAACCTTAAGACTTCACTGTATCCACAGATTTTATTACTTAATGATCATATCAGAAACAACAGGAGAAACATATCTTGTGATGTTTGGTATCATGTTATCTTTAAATTATTGTGACATGTAACCTCTATATCTTAAGGTAGCTAGTCTCAATTTCTTATCTAAAAAATGGAAAGAATGATCCTTTCTTAACCGTCCAAGACTTTTCCTTACAGCATTGACTAATGCCCATAAAGACCTTTTGGACAATACCGTGTAAATATCAAGGCTCCTCTAGTTAAGGGCAACTCTGAAAACTTGTGTTTGTATGAGTTATATGATACAGTCATTTGTCATGCAGTTATTAAAGTACTTTCTATATTGAAATAATGTGTTTCTTACTGAAGGTGTTGGCCTCAATATATAGAATCTTTTTTTTTTTTAACTAGTAATTTGGTTAAAACTATATTTGACCTTGTGCTGACTTGACAGTTGCAATACCTGGATATTTTTTTCTCCGTAGGTGTTACAGAACATCTTGGATACTGAAAAAGAGTATGCTAAAGAACTTCAGTCTCTTCTTGTAACTTACTTAAGACCACTGCAGTCCAATAACAAGTAAGATTTAAATTTGAAAATTATATATACATGTATCTATATATTATGCATGCATGTATGCATGTATGTATGCATGTATGTATGTATGTATGTATGTATCTATCTATCTATCTATCTATCTATCTATCTATCTATCTATCTATCTATCTATCTATCTATCTATCTATCTATCTATCTATCTATCTATCTATCTATCGAGACAGGGTCTTGCTATGAAGTTCAGGCTGGTCCTGAATTCACCGTGTAGTTCAGGTTGGCCCTGAACCTGTGGTAGTCCCTCTGGCTCTGCCTCCTGAGTGCTGGGATTATAAGCATGTGCTACCATACCTAGCTAAGGTTTTAATTTTTTTATTTTAAACCCTTTACTAAATAAAGCAGGATAATGTCAGCATATGGAGTCATTACTCTTATGTCACTGAATAATTGATTTTGCCCTTTAGAAGAAATTCCACAGCTCACAGGTTGCCAAGAACATGGTCAGGGCAACACATTATGCAAGATGTTGCTTTTGGAGAGCTTAGCTTGCTTTCTGTGGAAGGAATGAACATATCTGCATTTCTGTCTGTGTCAGTTTTTATGTAGTATATTTTTGCCCCTTTTCCATTTACATTTTTTGGGTTAAAAATTTAATTGCCATGTAATCATCATACATATTTATGGAGTAGAATGTAGTCTGTCAGTATATGTCTACAGTATGTAATGATCGTATCAGCCTACATAGCATATCCATCACCTCCAAGGTCTATCATGGCTTCACGTTGGGAACGTTCAAAGTGCCCCTGCCCGCCATCTTGAAATATACAATTAATTGTCATCAAACACAGTTACTCTGCTGTGCCCCAGAGTGTTTGCGTCTGGCTGCTTCTGTTAACCATGCTTTCTCACGCAGTCCCTGCTTCCTTCCCAGGCTCTGTGGTAGCCACTTCCCCTCTTTCTGCTTCTATGAGATCAGCTTTGTTAGCTTTCACATATCTTGCACATTTTTATAGTCATGTGTCTGCTTTTCTTTGCAGAAAGGGACTCCCTGGTGCTTTCATTCAGAAAGCACAGAAAATGGAAATTCTCATGCTCACCGTGACCTTGGCTTGCTAGGGTCATACTCTTTTTTCCCAGGCTTAACAGTGGAAAGACTGGAATTTTGTGAATGTTCCTAAGAGGAATTCATGCCAGTATTTCACTCAGGCCAGTGTGAATGATAATGAGATACTGAAGTGTTTTGTCATCTTTGAGTGTGTGGGCTGCGTCCCCAGGCCTTTTAAAAATGTATTTTGTCATGAGATCTTCCTAAGTTGTCCAGGCTTTCACAGTTGCAGCCCTCACATTTTGTCCTTGTGAGCACCTGGTATTTTGGGCATGTGTGTAACCGGACCTGGCTATAGTGCTCCTATTTTGTATTTTATCTTTTTACTTCCCCTTCTCCTTAAAGTATTTTTTAGAACAAAACATTCAACCTTATTCTGGCTTGAGAAATTTGAAGTGATTGTCTAAGGTCAGAATTAAAAATGTAGTTTTGATAAAAGAGAAGCATTAATTATTTTTTAATGCTGGCAGGCACAGCACATTAAAAATATGACTAAAAATGTGACTATTTATTTGTGTTAAGTGAATCAATTTCCCAGAGATAATGAGCTATAATTCAACTAGAAAATGAAGTAGTCAGCCCACTTAATAGAAGAAAAAATTTCCCCTGCTACCTCAGTAAGAGCTGACTGCTGCTGAATGGTTGGCTACTAATGTACTTCAGGTTTAAATAAATTTCACCTCTATGGCTTTCCCCCTCTTTTTTTTTTTTTTTTTTTTTGAGACAGGGTCTCGCTTTGTAGTTCAGGCTGGCTCTGAGCTCACTGTGTAGCCCAGGCAAGCCTGGAACTCAGCAATCCTCCTGTCTCTGCCTCCCGAGTGCTAGGATGACAGGTGTGAGCCACCACGCCCAGCACTGTGGTATGTGGTACTGATTGCTGGTGGGGGTGAGTCACCACGTGCTGTATTGTTGTATGTGGTTACCGGGGATCGAACCAGGAGCCTTGCGCTTGTGAGGCAGGCGCCGGAACCACTGAGCTAAATCTCCGGCCCTCCAGGTCATGTTTGTTGAAAGTGTCTTGCTGAATGTCTAACTTTGTTATTCTCATGGCGCTATGGGAATGTGTCTTCAGTCTGGAAGGATTTTGTACCTCTGTGTTGTCAGAATTTATAAGTACTCAACAGCAGTGTGTTTATTGCTACTGAAATATTAAGTGCACTGTGCGTCAGTGGCTCTTGGAGGTGGACAGAAGCTCCGCGCGTGCTCAGGTCTAGGGCTCTAGGCAGAGGGAGGAGACAGAGTTCTGAACTGGTCTACTGTCTCACGGCCACACAGCAGCCAGTGGCCATGCCCGGTCCACCACACCTCTCACTACTGTGAAATGTGTCCTCTGAGACCTGGGGGTGCCGGAGGGAACCGCAGTAGTAACCCTGGGAGGGGATCCCGGGAAGGGGCTGACTGGTCACTGAGAGAAGGTGAGAGGGAAACAGAAGAGTCATGGCAGAGGAGGTCGGAGCGCGGAGTCGGACCCAACTTGCACCACTGGCCTCTAACCAGGTCCAGGACGCAGTTACAGAAAGTTACCGGTTCTTCCGAGCTGCCTCGCGGGCCGGAAAGACGTGGGCAAAGCAGCCGCTCACTCTGCGCTCCGCTCCGGGGCGTTGGTGCAGCGGGGCGCGCCGTGGCCGGAGGCCGCTGGCTGCGGGCTGTTGGTTTCGCTTTCCACACGAGGGGCTTTCCAGGCCGCGGCTCCGGAGGGCACTGCGGCGCGGCGGCCCGGAGCTTTTTACACTCCTAGCGGTTACTGGTAATGTGTGTTTGGGTCTTCCCTTTTTGCTTTAGTCAGCAAAAAATCGTTCTTTTGAAAATACTCCCCGAAGATGATTATATTGTTAAGGAGAAAGAACATAGGGCACAAACGGGTCTTTAAAATTTTTTTCCTTAGAGAAGATCCTCAGAGAGAGAGAGAGAGAGAGAGAGAGAGAGAGAGAGAGAGAGAGAGAGAGAGACAGACAGACAGACAGACAGACAGACAGACAGACAGACACAGAGAGACAGAGACAGAAGCAGAGAGACAGAGACAGAGGAGAGAAGACAGAGTGAAAGAAATCAAGAGATGGAGGCAGAGAGAGAGAGAGAGAGACAGAGACAGAGAGGAAAAGAGAGGCAGAAAGAGAAGAAAAGAGAGAGAGAGAGACAGAGAAATAGCGAGAGAGGAAGAGAACACACACTCTGGAGCTAGGATTTTTGCTGAATTCCTGTCTGTCATCTATTGACTTTGTGACTTTCAAGGGCCCCACTGGATTTTGTCACCTATAAATGCAGACAGCAACAGTACCTACCTCACAAGGTTAGTACAAAGTGGAAGTGAGTTCTTTACAGAACGCTGACGCACTTGCTCGGCGTTGTATGGAGGCGTGGCTCTTGCTCGGATTGCTTCCTGTTCGGTCAAGGGAGGGTGCGCAAGGCCTTCTCGCAGGGCCCCTGCACAAAACTCTTCCGTTTGCCTTTACTTGATTCCACTCCTTTCCAAAATCAAACACATAAGACACAAGCAGTGTTTCTTCTCACCTATTTCTTTTCATAAAGATCTCTTTTAATTGATTCAGGAGCATTTTACTTCAGGAGTAAGGTAATATTTTTAGTTGTGCATTATTTGAGCATATATAGCTTTCAGTTGCTTTTCCAGTTCCTCTGGAGGAAGATACACGGAAGTTTTTGCATTCATTTTCAGCTGTCATGCATTTATCTGTTTAAATACTGAGGTACAGTATTGAGGACTTACTAATTTTTCTCATGGATTTATAAATACTTATAAATATAAATACTCATATCTCTTATGACCTTTCATTTTCCTTCTGGTCAACATTCGTACTATAGGAGAGGAAAGCCAAGGATTGAAGCTTAACAAACTTGCCCAAGACCATAGAGTTCTTGTAAAATGGAAAAACAAAAACTGAAATATAGGAATGGCCTCTCATATTTGCAAGATAGTGTATTAACAGTGTGCCAGCTAACTATACTACAGATAGGTTTCTATCCTTACATTCCACTAACTGAAATTATATGTATTTTTCCAGTCTGAGTACTGTGGAGTTTACATCTTTACTAGGAAACTTCGAGGAAATATGTACATTTCAACAGACGCTCTGCCAAGCTCTGGAAGAATGTGCAAAGTAAGTGTGGTGTGTTTGTTAGGGTGACCCGCAGCAGCATTGCTGGGGTTTTGTTTTCCTTTTAACTGTTATCTTACATAAGGACATTTTATACACTTGCTTCAGCTCCGATACGTTGTCCTAGAAAAAAGCAACAGTGCAGATAAAACACATAGGAGTTTGTGGTGTGTAACCACTACATGTTTATCTACAGCTAGCAAATCACTTCTGATATTAATTAAAAATCACATCAATTTACTGAATGTTATCACTATAAGATGTATATATATACATATAAGATATATGGATGTATATATGGATATATATGGACATATATATGATATATGGACATATATATATATATGGTCCTAACTGACCGCTGGTGACTATTTTTGCACATTATGAATTACCTGGAGAAGTCTTCTAGATTATTCAGTTTCACAGATCTACCCCCCACTCCCTGCCAAGATACTGGTGCATGTTAAGCATGATCTGTACCACTGAGCTACACCCCCAGTGCCAGTTTGCTTCCTTTTAATCACTTCCAGTTACTGTCTCTATTAACTTAAGAGTTGAAACACACGCAGACTGGGGAAGAAAAAGTATATGTGAAACAGGAAGAAAATGTTCAAAAGGAAAAGGGAAAGTGTGGGTAGGGGAAAGTAAAGAAGGGAAAGAGAAAATTTGATGGTAAAAAGAGGGAACAAAGTTTATGTGTATAGGAGGGTGGGGTTGTAGGGAGGGCAGGGGAATGGGAAGAAATGAGAATCAAGGTATGTCATGTACAAGGGCCTGAGTTCAATTCCCGGTACCACCACCAAAAAAAAAAAAAAAAGATATATCATGTATAGGTACAAATTCTCAGAGTTAAATGTGATCATAATGTATGTATAAAATGTACCAAAAAAGTCCATGTGAACTACAACACATTTTGGATGTCTAGCTGATTGCTGAGATGTACAACCTTTTGAATTCTGTAGAGAAATCAGGGGTATTTCTGTGTTTCTGGAAGCTTACTGTATGTAGGTGGCCGTCCAGGGAGGAAGAGTCCTGGAGAGACCCCACACCATGGAAACCCAAGGACCTGTGTCAAATACCACTAGGGATCCGGACACTTGGTGTGCACAGATGTTCACTGAGTGAGAAGGGCACTTTATGAACTGGATTTATGGTTCTCAGTGTAGAGAGGAACGTGTAGAAAGAAGCTCTTGGAGTATGTCAAAAGTTACAATAGATACCACCAAATGCTATGATTCTACCTAAGTTTTCTCTTGTTTTTTGAATTTTTCTATGAACGAAAACAGGGAATGTGTAATTACAAGGAAGTTTTTTAAAAATGAGATCACCTGCTTAGTAACCAAGAAGACCACACGATATTGTTTTGTGGAGTATTGCTTTTGGATTAGAATAGTTTTTCCTGTACTTAAGTTTCTTACATTAGCTCAGAGGACTTTTAGCATGTTAAACTAAATTTGAATGTAAACCTTAAAAAAAAAAGCCAGACAACTGTAATGACTAATTTGAAATAAGTTTCTGACTCTGTATTTTAAGGCCTTGTGGTGTCTAGAGTTTAAACCAATGGTCAAGAACCTGCATTTCCTGGGTAAAATGGGCCCTACTATCCACTTGATAAAACATTTGCATTGTTTACATGCTGCCAAGTTTAACCGGAATCATCTTCCTTTACTTTCTGTTTCCTGTTTTACATTTTGTGTTTCCCCTGTGTTGTTTACAGGCTTCCAGAAAATCAACACAAAGTTGGAGGTTGTCTATTGAACCTCATGCCTCATTTTAAATCGATGTATCTGGCCTACTGTGCCAATCACCCTTCAGCTGTAAACGTGCTCACCCAGCACAGGTAAATTGTTATCATTTCTCCGACTAGGTGGTTTTGCACTGAGATACTTTCTTAAGACCACACCATTGGAAATCAAAGGTTCTGGTTGACATCTATCATCCCTGCTTTTGATGTGGAGATTTTATTCATTATTACATAGATTGATCATCCATTAATCTAAAAAGTACTTTATCGAGCATCTACTATGTCCATGGTCCTGTACCAGCCGATGAGTACACAGCAGTGAACTGTAGGAAGGAAGAGAAGGCCCCTTCTGTCATGGAACAGAATCTTAAGGGAAATACAGAGATTAAGTTAAACGTTGTAAATGTATTATATTACAAAAGAGTAATTAAAACTGTGCCAGGGGATTTTATAATGTGGTATCAACTTAATGGGATCCAGCGGCTTAGAGTTCTCTGTGCTGGGGAATGTCTTATCTGACTTGCTTAATGGGTAGCAGATGTCTCAGGAAAAGGCATAGCTACAAAATGGGTACTGATAAGGAAGGGCAGAAGGAAAGCAGCCGTTGTTGGGAGCGGTGGGACGGGCAGGGCCTGTGCACAAACCGCTCCGATAGCTGATGTGGACGCACTAAATTCTTTCGGTTCATGAAAAACCAAATAATAGCTTCCCCTTTAAGATTACGAGTCTTTAGAAGGGACCCAGAGAGGTGTCGCGTTTCTCCTGTCCCTCCTTGGCCCCTTGCGTCGCCTCCATCTGGGCCGGGCCTTGGGGCAGGCCGTGACCTTTGAGGTCCTGTGTTGGAAATCTAGGTGGGAAGAGAGCGAGACCAACAGAGGCGGTTTTCCCTTCAACCCACAGATGGGCTGCACAGCGTGCACGGATCGTGGATGCTGCACGACAGTGAACAGAGTATTCTGCTCTAATCTGGCCTACGTCTGAACCCCCGGAACCGGGCTAGAAAATTTGTGGACATCAGCCTTTAGAATTGCCAAATTTTGGGTTCTGTCCTTGTTAGGAGCTTTATGGGCATTGTAGAGCTGTTGTATAAGGACGTTTTAAAGGTTTGATTCAGTGGTTCCCACCTGAAGGTCAGCGTTATCCTCTGATCGAAATTTCGAACGCAGGTGGAATAGCAAATATGGAAGTTGAGGTTTAAAACAAGAGAGGCCATGACTTTGAATTTTTCAAGCAAGTGGTTCAACCACTTGTAGCTAACGTTAGCTAATAATAAACGGACAGTGTGCCGGGCACATGATGTAAAGACCTGTGAAGGGCTTACTTCCTTCCGCCTTACGGCAAGACCCTCGAAGGCTTTACTTAAGTAATCTGTCCGAGAGCTTGCAGCTATGACCTGGCTGAGCCCGAATCTCGGTCTGTCAGACCTCTAAATGCTAACTGAACAATTACAATAAAATGAACACCCGGGTACCTGGTGCCCAGTTCAAATAATAGAACATTATCCTTCCCTTTATACAAACAAGAGGGTCATTGAGCCTGTACAATCAGTTCAATCATGAAAGGGTATCTGGAGCTATCTGCATAATCAGTTTTAGAACATTTTCATTGTTCCCAAACCAACGGACAGCCATTCAGAGTCACTCCGTATTTCCCCTTAGTGCTCACAGCCCAAGGTAACTACACTAAGGTACCTCAGTGTCACTGTGGTTTTCGTTATGCTCAACATTTTGTGTACAGTTTTATAACTTGTCTTCTTGTGACTGGCTTCTTTCATTCAGCAAAAGGTTTTCGAGGCTTATCTATACCGTAGCATATATCAGCACATCATTCTTAAAATTGCTAAATAATATTCTGTCTTATGGGGCCGGAGGGTTAACTCAGTGGTTCCGGCGCCTGCCTCGCAAGCGCAAGGTCCTGAGTTCGATTCACGGTAACCACATACAATGCTGGGTGTGGAGACTCACGCCCACCAGCAATCAATACCACACACCACAGTGCCGGGTGGGCGTGGTGGCTCACGCCTGTCATCCCAGCACTCGGGAGGCAGAGACAGGAGGATTGCTGAGTTCGAGGCTTGCCTGGGCTACTTAGTGAGCTCAGGGCCAGCCTGGACTACAAAGCGAGACCCTGTCTCAAAAAAAAAAAAAATTCTGTCTTATGAACGCCATGTTCTTCCATGCCCCCGCTGATGGATTATAAATCGCGCTGCTTTTCAAATTCATACACACATAGTTGTGTAGCCGTTTGTTTTTACGTCTCTTGGGCAGGTAACCAAGAGTGGAATTGCTAGACTGAACGGTGACTGTGTGTTTCTCCTTTAGCGCAACAGCCAGACTGTTTTCCAAAGCAAATGCGTGAGTTCTTTGCCACCAGCCGCATACGAGAGTTCAATTCTCTCTACACCTTCTCCACCCCGACAGCATTTGCTGTCGTTCGCTTTTTTTAAAATTGCGGTCATATTAGTGCGTGTGTGCTGGCATCTCACTGTGATACCGACTTGCATTTTCTTAGCAGATACTATGTTGAGCATCTTTCTCTCATGCGCTTTTGGCAATTTGTGTATATTCATTTGGAAAAGTGTCCGGATCTTTTCCTATCGTATCTTTTCTTAATTTGGTTGTAACACATGTGTACATTACTTGATATTTTAACCTGTTTCAGTGTATCTGGCCCCTGAAACTTTTCTTCTATCTTTACTGGGAAACCTTTCAAATGTCTCTTGTAGCTATTTGGAAAGTACCTTCCATTCCTGTTATACGTAGGCACCCTACTGTCTGTTACACCCCAGAGCGCCTTCGTACTTCCTTCTACCCGTAACTTAGTGTGCAGTGACCCAGCCTTCCCCTCCCCCATCCCCTCTAACCTCAAGAACCACCATTCTACTTGGCACCTTCCTGCACCGTCGGTGTTTTTAGAGTTCACACAGTGACAGTATGCAACCCTTTTCTCCCTCTGTGCCTGGATTCCTTCCTCTAACATTATGATCTCTATTTCTGTCCATGTTGAAAATGAAAAGATCTCATCCTTTTTGAGAAATTTTACTTTACTGCGTGTGCATAGTACGTACCGTTTACAACCTTGTGTGAAGATGGGACCTGTACTGATACATCTTCACTCTTTTTTTATCCCCTCCCCCCTCCTCCTCCACCCATCCCCCGATCTCCTTGCCTTTTTGGGGGTACATGTTTTCAATGCATGGTGTTCATATTTCTTGTGTGTAACAATCCCGACTCCCCTTTTCATCTCCTAATCTTCCCCTCCCTCTACCCTCCTCCATCTCCCATCCCCCTTCCCCTTTGAGAAGAACCCGTCTCTCTGCTTACTATCATCTGTCGTTCATTTTGCTATGCATTTTTACTCTTGAGTTTCCCGTATGAGAGAAACCGTGGGATACTCAAGCTTCCTCCACATTGCTGGCCAATAGAGAAGTGGAGATTAAAATAACTCTGAGATTCCATCTTCCCCTAGAAAGAATGACCATCATCAAGAAATTAAATAATCATAAAATCTGGAGGGGCTGCAGGGTGAAAAGAATCCCTCTACACTGTTTGGGGGGATGTAGACTCCTACAGCCACTATGGAGATCAGATGATTGTTCCTCAAAAACCTAAACCTAGAAATTCCATTTGACCCAGCTGTTCTTCTGGGAATCTTGGGAAAAAAGTTCAAGCACAGTGATGTATGCACACCTGTGTTGATAGGAGCACCATCCACGATAGCTAAGTCTTAGAAGTGACCTGTTTGTCCAACAACAGATGAACGGATAAAGAAAATGTGGTACTGCATTTATGCACAGGGAGTACTACTTTGCTATAAAGAAAGAAAAACTTGACTCATTTGTAGGAAAATAGATGCACCTTGAGATCATGTTCAGTGGAATAAATCACCCTTTTTAGTGGATGAATAATATTTCATTGGGTATTGGACCACATTTTCTTTATCCATTCTTTGGTTAACAGACATTTATGTTGTTTCAACATCTTGGAAATTGAGAACAGTGCTGTGATAAATTTGAGTGTATGATGCCTCTTCGATATTACTGATTTTATTTCCTTTGTATAAACATCCAGTAGTGAGACTGCTGTATCATATGGTAGTTCTGTTTTTACTTTTTGAGGAACCTCCATACTGTTTTTATAGTTTTACCCTCCCATGGTAAGTGTTTCAAGGGTTCCCATTTGTACATATATATCCTCACCAGCAACCACCCTTTTGTTCTTTTTATAAGCACAGTTCTTACTAGAGTAAAGTGATATCTCATTGTAGCTCCGATTTGCATCTCTATGATTGGTGACTGAAGCATTTTTTTTTTTTTTTTTTTTTTTTTTTTTTTTTTTTTTTTTTTTTT
>PVIC010051633.1:0-12428 GCA_004025085.1 Thryonomys swinderianus
CAATTGACGTATTTTTTCAAAATTTTAAAATCTTTCCTGTACATTTTGAGGAGTAATGCATATTTTGTTACAAAACTTGAATGTCATTTTAATTGTTTTTCTGAGCTTGTTAATATAATCAACTTTTAATTGATTCTTGTATCAATATAGATCATTTTCCTTTTTCCATAGAATCATTAATTTTATTCTAGCATTGTGTTGATATTTATAATTGCTTTGTTGGTCTCTCTTTGTCTTCTGGCCCTGCTCTTATGAACTGTTATTTTTCAGGTCTCTTATTTTTATGAATTTATGCTGAGAAGTATGATAGAACTATCTGCTCCTATTGTCCATCTAATTCATTCTAATTATTGTAATAATGAAGGCCAATTGACAGGTTCTTGCATATGGATTATCTCTGACACTACATATATTCAATATTTTATACAAATATTCTTACCCTAAATTTCTGATAAATCAAAGGTAATAGAAAAAATCAGATGTTAATGTTTAAAAGAAGACACAGAAATCTGTAATAAAATTTGTTACAGTGTTTAATTATAGTTACTAACTAGGTAAGTCTTGTATCTTTTTACTTTCCTTTCCTCTAACACTTATTAAATGCTATTGAATTGCTACAACATACTGGAGATTTTATAAGTTATATATATTTAAGCATCACTTTTTGAGGACATATAATTTTAGTTTTAAGTAATGAGTTTCATTGAAAATATAAAGACAGAGGTATCACATAAGAAAAGTAAAAAATTGCTCAAACAATTTATAGTTAGATCTTCAAGTGAGTTTGCTCTTATTCAGAAGAACTAATAGAAATTTGCCCAATTGAAACTTTAGGATAGAATTACTGGTAAATTACTTTTAATTTCCAAACAAGCCTTATTAATGATCAATAAGCTATCCAAACTAAAAAAATAAATATTACCATGTTCCAAAGTATTATGATTTTACTAAAAATGTGTCTATACATAAATATATTATCCCTTCTCTAATTATAATATTAATCCATGGTCACTGGTAAGAAGTTAAGTAAAATCTCATTCAGTAGTCTCACAAATTATAACAAATTTGCCAATGATGAAATATCCTACTGTGTAGTATATAGCAGAAATCAGTTGAATTATATATTCTAAAGTAACTCCAAATGTTCCTTTAGCTAAATAGATGAAAAACTCAGCTCTAAATTCATAGTTCACATATATATCAACATTAAAAGAACATGGTGAGATTTTTTTTATATTTCAACAATTTGGAAGTCTCAAATTAAAATTCTGTTTTAAAAACTCTTTATATGAGCAAAAATGTTTTCAAAAGTGATAATTACATTTTTCAAATACCAATATGATTCCAAACATCTAAAAAATTCCACCCATTTCCTATGTTGTAATGCCATTCATATTCTCATTAGTGTTTATCTTCTAATTTCTAATTATCTCAATTTTAAACCATTAAGAGTTAGAGGATCAAAGTTTTAAATAACAGTAGCATTGATTTAGCCACTAAGAATGGTGACAGGATTGAATTCAGTATGAGAAAAAAGTCTGTTATTTTCAGATGTCATTTTTTCATTAAATGAATTTTACTTTATAACATCTGAAAATACCATTTCCAGTAATTTCAGAAGTAAATTGAGAGATCAAATTATTGAGGGGAAAGATCAACTGATTAATAAGATAATATTTCTAAAGGTTTTATTCCCTCTAATGACACAAAACTATAAAATATTAATACATTTTGCTGCCCACATATCCCAGAACAATTTGCAATTTTCTAAATTAAAGACTATTGATAAATAACCTGTGAGATTTTACAGAACAAAATTCAATAGAGTGCATAATCTCTTTCAGTGGCAGAGGGGTGATGTTGAGATCAAATTAAATTGAAAATTTTTGCAAATACAAATTTAAAAGCCTTTGATTTTGACCCTAAAGAACCTCACTTGAACATATAAATAAACATTCGTCTCCTCACCTACCTAACAAAAGGGTTTTCCTTTTAGTTTCAGGACTAGCATTATAGGCTCTTTCAGAGGTTCTATTTCTTCTAGGATGGAAGGTAAATATACAATTCAATTTCTTATAAACAAATATTTATTTCTGGAAAATACTTGGAACTGATTTTAAATCCAAAGGATTTAAATTCAGAAAGGCTTTTTATTTTAAGATAGAGAACACAGAACTAATTTCATTGAGAATAAGAAAGCAATTTTCTTAAGAAAATCATGTGAAAAATAATTTAAAACTGTAATAGCTCTTTTTATAAAAGGTTTAAGGTGATCTGTGTGAAAAAAGTTCACAAGAGATTAAAATTTTTACAATCAAGAGATTAAAATTTTTACATTTACTTTAGGAACAGTTGTACAACTTTTCAGGCCATAAAGGAGGTATGTATGAAAAATTGGATGAACAGTGTCACTTCAGAGAAACAACATGAGCCATTATGGTATTCAAACGGTAGAGTTTGTTGTGTTTTCACACGGGGGGGGGACCATATACTAGGTCAATGGTGTGCACACACACACACAGACACACACACACAGACACACACACACAGTTGATTTTTATTATACCGTTTAAAAATGTACACAGTATTACAGAATTTAATAATTTAGGTGAAGATTATCTGGTGACTGAGAATTTCCAAGTGATATCCAAGTACTTAACAAAACTGATAGTCATATTAATCTTTTACCTGAACTTCCCCTAAAAAACTGACATTACCTTACTAAAAACCAATAAACTGTTTCTAAAGTAAAAGAGGACATGGTACATAAACATGCATATGCATGCACACACACACACACACACACACACACACACACACACACACATTATCCCAGAAACAAAAAACAACAAAAAAACACACAAAAGTTATGGCATGGGCATAAGTTCAACATAAAATAAATGCAAAGAAACACTAATTAATTAAAAAGAATTGGGATAAATGAAAGGGATTATTATTGGCTGGCATGAGTCCTTGGTTCAGTAATGGTGGGTATTAAAACTGAGAAAATCACCATGAATTTTCCAAGCAAAACTTCAACTAGAAAATAAGACAAAAGGGTAAATGCTTCTAGCATGGGGAACTGACAAAGATCATTCTTTCCCTTGGCAAAGTGGGGGAGGGGGATATGGAAGAAACTTCAACTTGAACAACTAAAAGGGGCATAGATCTGAAGCAGACAGTCTTAACCAGAGAATAGAAATTAGTTTTATTGGTTCTCTGATGAGCTGAAGTCTAGTTGATCATTATTTCAGCCCTGGTTTAGTAGCCCTGGGGCAATCCTTATCCTATGAGGTTCAATTCTGGTCTTAGGAGGTGATTGTTCTTCCTTGGGATGGGGTTGAGTGGGTTAACCCCTAGTTCCCACCAAGTGGTAATCATTTTCTCTCAGAGAGCAGACTTCCTTTTCAGTGATCTTCCACTTTCTGCTTTTCCTGGGATATAAGGTGAATGCAAGTTTAGCACAGTGTCTGAAGATTTCCAGACATCTCCAGGAAGTCAAGAAAATAATTTATAAAAGTTGGCAACAAGATATCCATACCAATCTTGAAAATTATTTTAGCTATTTTTATGTTGTGTTCTGAGTCTTGAATGAAGATAAGACAGGATAGGTAGTTTTTTTGTTTTTGTTTTTGTTTTTCGAGACAGGGTCTCGCTTTGCAGTTCAGGCGGGCCCTGAGCTCACTATGTAGCCCAGGCAAGCCTCGAACTCAGCAATCCTTCCTGTCTCTGCCTCCCGAGTGCTGGGATTACAGACGTGAGCCACCACGCCCGGCACTCAGGATAGGTAGTTTTAAGGGTAGTAAATATTGTAATAAGGATGTTTTTCAAGTGATTTAACATGTCCTTTTGCAGAGCTGAACAGAAAAGAACCGGCATTTTAAGGAAATATGAGGAAAAGAAAGCAGCTTCTCCTGTTTTGGTTATCTGTTCACCATATGCAGGTAACTGTTACAGGAGCCTGTAGTTATAAAATTTAAACTTAATTAACAGGAAATAATGACATTTTAAAGTGACCAACCAGTATGTAAAGTTTAAACAGAATCCTACTACATACAACTGATTTTAAATTACATTCATCACTGCAGGATTGGGGAAAGGTAAAATGAAAGATTCTTTACAAGAGACAAAATGAAGACAATTAAGAGGGATTTTACTTAGGTAAATACTATTTTAAATAGATTTGAAATTATTGTTGGTATTCTGTAAGGGTGAAGTCTCTGAAAAATAGAACTAGTTCTGAAAAAATTTTAAGAACAAAGATCTCAAGTAAACAGGCATGTTTCATTTTAAAAGTAGTGATACAAGAGATAAAATATAAAACATTATATCTCCCAACCTGTTCAATATCTGATACACTGAGTTTAAGTTCTCTAAAAAATGAAGAATGAATTCTAGCAACAACAGCGGTTAAAAGTAGGAGAATATTTGTTGTGAGGATAGCTCCTAAGAAGCAAGAGAAGACCCTTACCGAGTTTGGAACCCTACTTTACAGAGGTATTTTACACAGTAAAACCCACATGAATACAACATGGCTACAATTATGATTAACCAGTACAGTTGTAAGTATAGTCACTTAGGTAATAGTAAATAACAAGGGAAACAAGTCATGTAACAAGGGTGCATGGGAAAGAACAAAGACCTTTTTGAGAAAACAATGGGTCTGGAGTTCCTAATCACCCACTGGGTGATGTCTGTCTAGACTTCATTGGGGTTAATATTTATCTTTTGAAGAAGTGTTTAAGCCTGGTCATTTTGTCTTCATCTTGAGCCTGGTCTCTGACAGATGTGTTATGGTCATGGTTGTCATGTGCTTTACCTCTGTCCTGACTCTATTGAGGGCTCACTCCTGTCTGACTCTCTATTATACTTCCATATGATTTAACTGTCTAAAGTAGCATAACACATTTGACTTTCAGAGGGCAGCACCAGACAGGAAAACTGGAAAAGACAATTGATTTGGGGATTACAAACATACCTGGAAATTTGAGGTAACTGAAGAATTTTGTTTTACAGATATAAACTTTTCTATGTGCTCAAATGTAGAAAAACAATTGATAATCATTTGACATACAATTGTTAGTTATGTTTTTCTCACAGTTTATAGAACTATCTTAATTGGAACATATAACAGTGATAAGATATAAGGAAGTAAGAAAAAAAGTTTGACTAAATGGTCTTTAAAATATAGAGGAATAGTCAGCCAGTACCTCTTTAGACTTTTTCCAAAGTAGAAGTGAACTGCTCATTTATAAATTGATAAGAATCAGAGTTAACACTGAGCTTGGTTTTATTAATGCCTAACATGGAAAGACAAAATTAAAAGGCATAAAGACTAAAAATTCTAAGTTTCTTCATTATTCATTTTCTGGCAATAATAATAAAATTGCATCAAATTATGAAAATCTATTATTATGACATTTGTCCAGACAAACTTTGAACTCAACACAAGAATAGTATTATATTCATCTTTCTGTCTTTAATGTCTACCATAATATTTCTAAATAGCCAATGCAATAAAAAATTTAATAAGTTGGCCTTCATTGTACTTAGATTCTCTGTTGAGAGTTTGTCTAGGGCTAAAATTTACATGTGGCCCTAACATCAGTGCTTTTGGAAGACCTGCACATGAACAGAGAGGTGAGAAATGTGAGTCACCGAATCTGTGTTGTCTCGGCCAACAGGGAGATAGCCAGTCTTCTTATTTCCCATAAGCAAGTGTCCTTTTTGTGTTCCATTGAACACTTGGCCATTTTTTGTGATTGACATGAGTAATGAAATCACCTGAACACATATGTGTTCTTCAATAAGTGGGATTTTCCACAGATTTTATTCAACAGAGAAGTTAGACTTGCTCTCCTCCTATATATGCAATTTCTTGTCTACTCAGGACATATAGTAACTCAGCAATTAAATGGATTCAGGTTCGCAAGTACTAAAACCTGATCCTACTCAATTTAGGTTGTAGCTGGTGCAGCTTCTTTCCAAATGATAGGCTATTACTATGTATCCATCACTAACCTTTTAAAATTTTGCCCTCATTTTTATAATAATTAACTTAGGAGCTGGAAATGAAAAGTCCCTAACTCTCCTCTTTGTCATATGACAGTGTTACATTCCTCTCCCTTGCTTCTATTTGCTTCTTCTTGGTCCCCTGAGAAGAAACTGGGACAGTTTGCCTCAGTGTTATCCCACTGTTCCTTGGGTTGCTTGGTGCCCATTATGTGGCCCTCTTGACAGGAGTGTAGCTCTGAGGTCAGCCATACCACTCCTCCCTTCCACCCCAATCCAGGCACCTGTGCCTCTTGTTAAAGAAGCACAACACTGACTCAGCAGATATCAGGAAGGGATTTGGGTCCAATGTTAACATCCTATCTCCCCAACCATGATAAAATGTGATTATCATAGTTTTATATTTCACATGGAGACATGACAGCTGTCAATGAAACACTGCATTTCTGGGGGTTTGCCTTGAGAGCTGCTGCTGTCCTGGCTTCTCCACACCCACTGCTCTACCTGTAGCAAGCGTGAGTTATACCAAGCAGCTGAATTAAATTTGGACCAATCGGTAGGTGCAGATCAGAAAACTTGAGATCAAACTTGGGCCAATTAGCCAGTTTGGACTTAGGCCAATTACAGGTTTGTAGGTGCTATATTAGCAAAGTTCCCTGAACAGGTCTCCAGTTTGTTTGGGAGGGTTTCCTTTTGTTCAGGTCCTATTCAAATAAAACATTGCTCAGTTTTTTGTTTTTTTCTGTAAAACTCTTCACGACCTATTTCTTTAGTAGTGTGGTCCTAGGTGGTCCTATAAATTTGCTTAGTCATATCCTGAGTAGTGTGTAGAGAGCAATTGTCTTAAAAGAAAGAGCTATAATTTCTAGGAGTTGTTAGATTTGAAGAGCTCCAGAAAGCAGTACTGATGTAGATAAGCTAGAACAGCAACTGGTAGAGTGAACTACAGCTGGCTGGGCTGAGCAAAGAACTCAATTAAAATCAAGGGTATGGTGAGGGCACAACAAATACTGTGGGAAAGATATTTTCTAACCTCTAAAGTGCAGAACCAATTTATTTATTCATGATAATATAATATATTGAGATAAACTTAAATAAATACTACAACTATAAGCATTTCTCTTATCCTTGTTAAAAATTAATGAAATTCAGATTACTAATTACTTGGAAATCATCACACTTGGCAAAGTGCTTCAGGAATGTAATGTATGTTTCTTATATAAAAGAGGTTGTAGACAGGTCCCTGGCACCATTCCCAATGCTCAGGGCAGTGGCAGTGGCCTGCTGGTTGGCCCCCACCCCACCACATAGCTGCACTGATATGACCCAGGCCCGAGAGGAGCCCAGTGCCATTTCCTGCATCCTTCCACACCGGAGCCATGCTGAGAGACCAGGCAAGATTTAAAAAAAAAAAAAAGGAGATCTAGCTTCTGTTTTGCCATCTACTCCTAGATCTATCTATTCACCTCTTGTCCCCACACCCAGTCCTTTCTTTGTGTCAGAACCAATACCCAGAAGTAAAAGACTTTGGCTGCACTATTTCTTCTCCTGTCCTATCATAAGAAGGTATGCAAAGTTTCCAGTGGTCTTATAGCATGCAGTTGGTACTGCTTTATATATGCCCTTTTATCCTCTGTTACCCGTTGGCATATATGAGGTTCTCAAATCTAGGTGATCTTTATAAATCTCCTAAACCTATTTCATTTTCCTTCTGTCTCCCTACCTCCCTGATTTCCCAGTGACCTTTTATTCGCAAAGGGTTCTGGGGGTACATTTACGATCTATATGTTGTATACACATTGCTGATTAGTTCTAAGTTTTGGCATATGGACATGGAGGTAACTCATGAGCCCAAAATCTTCAGAATAGAAATTAACAAAAGTTTTCATTTTATTTACTGTGTTTAATACTGTTATTGGCACTGATTGTATTACCATAACAAAGACGATGTGTCCGAACTGAGAACTCTCAAGGGTCATTACAGATTCAAGGAGGACTCCCCCCCAGGAAGATGCCACTTTCAAAGTGCCCCAGATAATAGAAAGAGACCTGCAACAAACATTGCCCTGTCCTCAGGCAAAGAATTAAACAAATAACATTAGTAACAACAAAAGAGTAGAAATGAGAAGATATAAAAAAAAAAAAACAGAAGAAAGATCACCACCACTGTGAAATTCAGAGAAAAGGGAAATAAGGCAAACTGAAACTCAAACATCAGGACTCTTGGAGATGGTAACTAAAGAGGATCTAGTAAAATGGAAATCAGAACTCATCTCTGAAATCAAAACAGAAATACTGTCCAGAATGAAAGACATCATTAAAGAAGAGATCAGTGAGATGATAGAATCCATGATAGCAGAAGCAATGGAACCTTTCAAACAGCTTCAAGCAGAGCTCCAGGTGATGATGAAGGAGAAAGAAAGCTTGTGCAGTAGGATGAATGAAACAGAGAACTGAATCTCAGACCTGAGGGCAGCATAGCAACCAACGAACAAGAATGGCATAATCTATGGAAAAGGGCAAGGGACCATGAGAAATCAATCCAACAGCTTCTAGGTGACTCAAAGAGAAATAATATAAGACTGATTGGAGTCACTGAGGAAGCAGGAGACAGTGTAAAATACATAAACAACTGTTGTCAGAAATAACGGCAGAAAACTTCACAGGAAAACAAATAGACATACAGATAAAGGAGGCCTATAGTACTCCAAAGCACTGTGACATAAAAATATCTACACCTGGACATATAATTACCAAGGTTTCAGATACCCAACAAAAGAATGAAATACTGAAGGCAGTGAGAGAAAGGAAGAAAATCACCTACAAAGGGAAGCCCATTAGGATCACAACAGACTTTTCAACACAAACACTCAATGCAAGGAGAGCCTGGATGGAAGTATTTCAAACACTGCAGGAAAACAACCTCCAATCTAGACTGTTGTATCCTGCAAAACTATCTTTCAGAATAGACGGGGAAATAAGATACTTCCATGATAAAGAACACCTGAAAAACTTCAAAAATACAAAGCCTGCACTCCAAAACATCCTAAAGAACATCTTGGAAAAAAACACAGAAAATTCCATACCCATGAGACCCAGGAGAGTGAATTCATTGGGGCAAACAAGAAACTAAATAGAAAAGGGGAAACACAAAGAAGAAAAGAACCAAGAACAGGGAAACATGGCAGCTCTGAATATGTCCATATCAGTCATAACCATTAATGTAAATGGACTCAATGGGCCAATTAAAGGACGCAGACTAGCAGATTGGATCAAGAAGCAAGATCCTACAATCTGCTGCATACAGGAAACACACCTAATTCAGAAGGAAACCCATAGACTCAAAATAAAAGGTTGGAAAATAATCCTCCATGCCACAGGAAACTGCAAAAAAGTAGGAGTGGCTATTTTGTTTGCAGATAAAATAGATTTCAAACCCAAACTGATTAAGAAAAAAAAAGAAGGTCACTATAGTCTCATAGAGGGAACAATCCAAGGGAAGGAAATAACAATCATAAATATTTATGCAACAAATTCTAATGTATACAACTATAGTAAACAAACATTAGTGACCATGAAAACCCAGATAGCCACTAATACAATAGTAGTAAAGGGCTTAAATACTCCACTGCCACAAATTCACAGATCAACTTGACAAAGAATCAAGAAGGAAATACTTGAGCTAAGTCAAACTTTTGAGCAAATGGACTTATTAGATGCCTACAGAATATATCACCCTACAAAGCTAGAGTATACATTCTTCTCAGCTGCTCATGGATCATTCTCCAAAATAGATCACATTCTAGTTCACAGAACAGGCTTAAGTAAATGCAAAAGAATTGAAGTTATACCCTGCATACTATCAGACCATAGTGCCTTGAAACTGGAGCTAAATAGCAAAAGAAATTCCAAGATCCTCAAACACATGGTAATTGAACAAAACTGTTGACCAAACAATGGGCCACAAAAGAAATTAAAGAAGAAATTAAACAGTTCCTACAACTAAATGACAACCCAGTACAACATACAGGAATTTATGGGACACAATGAAAGCAGTTCCATAAGAGAAATTCATAGCAGTGAATGTCTACACTCAGAAAATAGAGCAAACTCAAAAAAACAATCTAATGATGAACCTCAGACAATTAGAAAAAGAGGAGCAACACCAACCCAAAGCTCATACTAGGGAGGAAATTATAAGATCAGAGCAGAAATTAAGGCAATGGAGATAAAGAAAACAATACAAAGAATCAATAAATTGAAGAGTTGGTTCTTTGAAAGGATAAATAAAATTGACAGACCCTTAGCCAACCTTGTTAAACAAAGGAAGGAAAAGGCTCAAATCTATGCTATAAGGAATGAAAATGGGGAAATCAGCACAGATCCAGTGGAAGTCCAAAGGATATTTTAACATGTACTTTGAAAATTTGTACTCCAAGAAGATGAAAAATCTAGAAGAAATGGAGATTCCTAGACACATATGAACTTCCAAAGCTGAACGAAGAGGATATAATAATGTTAAACAACCTGATATCAATCTGAGAAATTGAATATGTAATAAAAACCTACCAACAATGAAAAGCCCTGGTCCTGATGTCTTCACTGCTGAATTCCACAAAACTTTTAAAGAAGAGTTAATGCCAGTACTTCTCAATCTTTTTCATTAAATTGAAAGGGAAGTAGTACTCCCCAAATCATTCCTTGATTTGACCTTGATTCCAAAGGCAGAGAAAGATCCAATCATAAAAGAAAACTACAAGCCAATCTCTCTAATGAACATTGATGCAAAAATACCCAATAAAATACTGGCAAACAGAATCCAGAGAGTTATCAAGAAAAGCATACACCCTGATCAAGTTGGATTTATCCCAGGGATGCAAGGCTGATTCAACATACGTAAATCAATCAATGTAAAACACTGTATTAAGGGACTCAAGAACAAAAACCATGTGATTATCTCAATAGATGCAGCAAAAGCATTTGACAAAATCCAATACCCGTTCATGATCAAAACCCTACAGATAATTGAATAGATGGATTTTTTTCTCAATCTGATACAAAGTCATTTATGAGAAACTAACAGCTAGCATCATACTTACTGGCTAAAAACTGGAACCTTTTACACTAAGATCAGGAATAAGTCAAAGATGCCTACCATCACCACTCTTACTCAATATATTGCTGGAACCATTAGCCATAGCAATTAGGTAGGACAAAGATATAAAAGGAATAAAGATAAGAAAGGAAGAAGTTAAACTGTCATTATTTGCTGATGATATAATACTCTACCTGGAGGATCCTAAAAGCTCGGCCAAAAGACTGCTAGACTTAATTACCAAATTTAGCAGTGTTGCTGGATACAAGGTTAATGCTCAAAAAATCAACAGCCTTCATCTACACAAACAACAGTCTCACTGAAAGAGAAATTGGGGAGTCAATCCCTTTCACAATATAACCCAGAAAAATGAAACGTCTAGGAATCAGTCTAACAAAGGAGGTGAAAGACCTCTACTCTGAATACTGTAGGACTCTGCAAAATGAGATAGGAAAAGATCTGAGAAAGTGGAAAGACATCCCTTATTTCTGGGTAGGGAGAACCAACGTCATCAAAATGGCTATAGTTCACAACTGCTATACAGTTTGAATGCAATTCCAATTGAAATTCCAACACTATGCTTAACAGAGCTAGAGAAAATAGTCCAAAAATTCATCTGCAACCAAAAGACACCTAGAATAGCAAAAGTAATTCTAAGCAACCACGACATGGCAGGGGGTATTACAATCCCCAATTAAAAAATCTACTATAAAGCCAGTGTGATAAAAACTGCATGGTACTGGCAAATTAACAGACCTGAAGACCAGTGGAATAGATCCAGAAACAACCCAGGATTCACTAAGCCACCTTAATAAGAGAAGTACTGGCATCTTTGACAAAGGAGCCAAACATCCTCAATGGTGGAAAGACAGCCTGTTTAACACTCTCCAGTTGATGGACATTTGGGTTGTTTCCAAGATTGAGCTATCACGAACTGAGCTGCTATGAACAAGGGTGTACATCTGTCTTTCCAATGTGATTTTTAAAATTCTTTTGGGTATATTCCTAGCAGGGGGATAGCCGGGTCAAATGGAACCTCTAGTCCTGGTTTTCTGAGAAATCTCTACATGGATCTCCACAATGGCTGCACAAGTCTGCAATCCCACCAACAGTGGAGAAGGGTTCCTTTCTCCCCACAGCCATGCCAGCATTTATTGTTGGTTGATTTTGTGATTGCGGCCATTCTTTGTGGAGTGAGATGAAATCTCAGTATTGTTTTCATTTGCATCTCTGAAATGACCAGTGATGTTGAACATTTCTTCATATGTTTCTTGGCTGCTTTGACTTCTGCCTCTGAGAAGTGTCTGTTCATTTCAGATGC
>PVIC010051634.1:0-12433 GCA_004025085.1 Thryonomys swinderianus
AAAAAAAAACACATTGATTTTTTACTTCGTCTGTGTTTCCAGCCACTTCCCATGATGAGCGTCACCGCCTGAGCTCCGCCTCCTGTCAGATCAGCTGCAGCGTTAGACTCTCACAGGAGAGTGGACCCTGCTGTGACCTGCGCATGTGCAGATCTCCTAAAACACTCCCCTCCTCCCTCCCATTGGTGGAAAAAATTGCCTTCCAGGAAATGGGTCTCTCATGCCAGAAAAATTGGGGACTGTTGCTTTAAAAGATGGTATGACTCATTATGTACTGCAAACAAATACTAATTTAAAAAAAGTTAAATTCTAGAACATATCTGAAATAATGTGTTTAAACAAAATTAAAATGGGATAACAAGAACTGTGCTGATCAAGACTCTCCTTGTCATTCACAAGAAGATAGAAAACCCCATTCCAGAGCCTTTCTTTGTCTTCTGGCAGATCTAGCCTCTAGGCATAGATGGAACTAATATATACTTTAATATTGTATGGAAAGAACATTCACACCTCTCCTCAAGATCTGATCCTATGGACCCAGGGATGTCCAGTTACCCCACAGGCCTCTTCTCTTGCATGTGGTTGATGAAAGCCCCCCAAGTGACCCAAAGTAAAGAAGAGATTATTAAGGCACCAGCAGAGGAAGACAGATTTCCAATCCTCATTCATCTTTCAAGAACTTCTCCATCTCTCATCGCAGCCACTCAGGTCCTTGGTGGGGCCAGATGCACCCTGGCTTCGAAAGGAGAGAATTCTGGGAAAGGATTTCCATACCAGACTTGTAGTTCTTTTGCCATCATGCAGTCATGATCTTACCGATCAAAGCTAAACAAGTAGCAGGGTGATGGTCATTCATACATGGGAAGAGGGACAGTATAGAATTTCTAGAAATGTAACTATGGCAACAAATTAAGAAAGTTAGCTACAATTTGTCATTCCTTAAAGTCATGCATATTACATTATCCTAATAATTTACGTAGTAATTACTTAACAAGCCCAAATGAGAGGAATAAGTAATCATGGGAGCCTGAGGCTGAATTCTTGTGTGGTGTGAGAGTAGATGGCCTTGTCTTATTCTGCATTATGTATTCAGCAGAATGGATGACCTCTGTTTTTACCAAGGTCAAAGCTGCAAAGCCAAAGACTGTCTGTATGGAGATAGTCACAAAATATTAGCACTACTATCTCAGTTACTTTTTCATTGGGACAAAATACCTGATAGCCACAAGTTTAAAAGAAGTTCGTTTTACTTCACTGCTG
Source organism: Thryonomys swinderianus (assembly GCA_004025085.1). NCBI lineage: Eukaryota > Metazoa > Chordata > Mammalia > Rodentia > Thryonomyidae > Thryonomys > Thryonomys swinderianus. Next base: position 1,261 of record PVIC010051634.1, read on the forward strand.
GCTCCAAGACAGGGCAGAGGAGAAATAGTTCATGGTAGGGCAGACAGGAAGCAGCAGCAATCAAGCAGAAGGAGAGATATGTACTCCTCCAGGCCACACCCACAGTGACCTATTGGCCTATACCTCCAAATATCATAAGCTCTTCTCAGTTTAAAAGTCATTAGTGGACAAATCTGGTATCACACCCTCATTATTCAGCCATTCCCAAAGACCCACCTATAAGCACATGTACACAAAGCTTTGAGGAATGTAAAATATATGTCATAAAATTACATACTCTGTTCTTATATGCATGGGAGTAATTCACCAGATCACAAGTGAAATAATCCAGCTAAATGTCATATTGTGGAGTTTCTTTGGTTCTTGTCTTTAGTTATGGTCAGCTCTACAGAGTCAACCAACCATGACAGAAAAACGTTGCATTTATACTGACCACACAAAAACTCTTTCCTTTGTCATTATATCATAAATGACACAGTGTAATAACTGTGCACAAAGTATGTGCAATGTATTAGGTAGTGTCATGATTATGTCCTTGCTTGCTGGGACAAAAAATCTGATACCCATAAGGTAAGGAGGAAACATTTATTTTAGCTCATAGTTTGTAGAAGTCTCAGTCCATAGTGGTCTGGTTCCAAGGCAAGGTGACATGACAGAGAGACATCACAGAGGAGAAGTAGCACACGGTGTCGCAGGTAGGAGGCAGCAGCCTTTGCTCTGCTTTCCCTTTTTATTCCACCTGGGCTACAAAACCATTGGTTGGCACCACCCACAGCCAGGGTGTGTCTTCCCTCTTCTGTAAATCTATTGCCTATACCCAGAACTAGGTTAAGCCAATCAGTAGGACTCCTCTAGCATCACACACCCATGATCCAGTCACTCCCTAGAGCCCCACCTATGAGCCCCTGAGGCTTTGGGGGAACATCTGGATACAGCCCATCACAGGTAGTGTAAATAACTGAGAGAAGATTTAAAGTACACAAGACAATATGCATAAGTTATATCCAAGCTCTGTACTTTCTATGTTTTAGTGCATGTGTGTAATACATGTTTACATTCCTTGCGGGAAGTTGGTACATGTACATGACAAATCTTATTTCCTTTTCATTCCCTTTGTTTTCCCTCCTTCCCCTTCCTCCCATCTTTGATCCTCTTCTCTCTCTTTTATTTTTGTATGTTCTTCCAGTATGTAATGTTTCTATCCCTTGTCAACAGTTCATACATGTATTCAACCTTATACTATTTTATATGAGATTTAAGCCGGGTGGATTTTGCCATCCTTTGGGATACTGAAGCCAACCTATTGTGCATATCAAGTGACGGCTGTATAGATTGCACCAGGTTACTAAAGACTTAACCACTTTCTTTTACTGTATTTATTGGTGTATGTATGCAGTACATAATGGTCTATATTCCGTATGAGAAGTTGATACATACACATAACTCAATTTAAAACCTCCTCCGGTTCTTTAGAATGTGGGCAGTCAAACTCTTTGGTACAACTGAGCATTGGAAAGGGCAAATCTGAGCATGCCTGTAACCCTAGCCCTCTGGGAGGCTGACTCAGGAGGAGCAGAAGTTTGACCTCAATCTGGACAGTGTAGCGACTAAATAAGATTCTGTATCAAAATTTTAAAAATATTTGAAAAACTGAGGATGTAGCTCAGCTCAAAGCCCTCAGATGCCTTCCTTCCAACACCCTGCCCTAGCCCAGCTTCTCCACCCCCACGGAAAGGCAAACTGAGAATCAAGATGTAGGTGACCAGGGACAGAACTTCCTATAGGACTAGTTGGGAGTATGGCAGCCAAGAGAACGTGATATCAGTTCTGTGCTTATTCAAACAATTTGGCAGTCGCTATTCCAAGTTTTCTCCTAAGCAAATGTATTTCTTGACTACTTCTACTCCCCCGTGGTTGGAACACTTACCTTGAAAAATCCCTTCCTCTGCACGTTCTTATCTTTGCCACCAAGTTCAGGTCTCTGAATTATTTTCCAGCTCAGTTCAATGGTGTTCACTAAGTGCTTATCATATGCTGGGCATTGAGCTCGATTGTGAGAAACGATAGTGGCCCAGGGTGCCTCGACTTCCAGCCTGTGGCAGTTGATGGGCCATGAAGGAGGAAGCTGGGCTTCACATGTTTTATCCCTGTATGCTCCCACCACTTCTTTATACTGCTGTCATTGAAGCCATCCGTTCTTCTAGGTACTGCGGTGCCCAGTGATGTGGGCGCCCTGTTGCTTCCTCAAGAGAAGTACAGCCCACATGAGTCCAGTCCCATTGATGTTTCTAGCTCCTACTCATCTGTTCCTAGAGGATTAGCAATACTCCCAAGGGGAGTGTACCAAGGAGCAAGGGAGTTGCCCGGAATATTGTTTAACCGAATCCCTGGGCTCACTGCACACCTACGGATCAAAATGGGTCCAGTGGCTGCAGATTCACCAGATGATTTTTAACACTGTGAGAAAAACCTTAGTGTCACCACCAGGCTACACCTCCCCTTGCTTCATGCATGCTAATCCCTTCTTCCTGGCCACTCTCTGAAGCAGTTGTGCAAGTCTTCTTTCATGTATGTCTTTAGATGGACTCTTGTGGCTGCCTCTATGTCCTGAATTAAATCAAAATGCTTCCCTTTTATGGTCATTTTGACTTTCAGAAAGAGCCAGAAGCCTCACAGTGCCTGAAGTGCCAGACCAGGTGAACAAGATGGATGAGGATTCACTGTCACAATTTTTCAAACCTGCCTTTCCACTGGATGGTGCTCGGAAGCACTCACCATGTTTTTGATCACACCTTGGGAAGACATTGAGGAAAGAGGAAATCTAAACTACATCAGAAAATTGCAAGAATGATGGGATAATTGTGTGTGAAACAAGAGGGAGTATGCTGGGGAAGCAATGTGTCTTGCTATATTAATCTTGTGTATATTAAAATTTTACTTTTTTTCAACTTAAGCATTCACTGCATAGTTTGATGACACTACATATACCTAATAGTGCAGAGGGACGGCCTTGTGTTTCCTCTGAAGCACACCTGTCCCCTTTGACCTGACTCAGCCACCTTCTTGCTCACTCATGTTTCTATCCTGGAGTAAAGAAAAACACTTTCCCAGCTCCCATGCCATCTGTCTTTCCCCAGTGTCACCTTTCATTTTTCTCTCCTCCAGATGAATTTCACCATGCTCAGTAGTATGAGGTTTAGCTCCCTTTGATTCCTTCTATATTTCATTTGCCTTGCTACAGTTATGTTTCATAAAGCAGCCTTCAGAGGGCAGAGAATTCTTTGCAGAAACAGGCTTGCCCGTGTAGTGAGCACCTTGGCAAAATAGATAACAGCATTGGGGGGCAATAAATCTCATTTTCACAGACACAAGGGGGATTTATCATTTGAAATGATCATGTTTAAATCCTTTGCAAAATAAATACTTGTCTCTCTTTCGTGCTCATCTCCACTGTTAATCCTGTCTTTGAAGCCACGCTAGTGCATGCCTATCACCACAGCAGCCTGGGAGGCTAAGGCAGGAGGGTCACAGGTTCAAGTCCAACTTGGGCAACTAAGTGTATTGGTGAGACCTTGTCTCAAAATGAAAGATGGACAAGAATATATCTCAGTGCAAAAGCCATAGGTTCAATCCCATGTACTCCTCTCAAAAATAACATCTGTTCTTAAACACGTGCACATAAGCACACACTAGCACAGCACAGGGGTGCGTGTGTGTGGGTATGTGTGCGTGTATTAATAATATATAAGGGCATCTGTAAATCCCCTAACAGAGAGCCAAGTGCAGTTAGCTTCTACCAAAAGACCCTTTTCCTTCTAATGATGGTGGTGAGGAGCAAGGAGAATGATTAACGGGTTGAGAACAGACAATGAAGAAAGACTAAACGAATTATGGATATTTGCCTGGAGCCAGACAGCTGATATGTAGTTAATTACAGTCTTCAAGTTAATGAAGCAATATTTTATGGGTGATGGTGAGCCACTGTATTTTTCTATCCTAAGAATAAGACCACACACTACAAGAGAGTCTGGATTTGAAGCAGAGTTTTGAAGGTAGAGGTTTGAAGAGGGAGAAAATCAGCACCTAAAAAGGTCATGGAATTGACCTCTGGATTCAGGGCATAGGTTGGGTACTCTTTATCCTAAATGCTTGGGGCCAGAAAGGTTTGTTATTTCAGAGAATTTGGAGCAACTGCATGAGAACTCTTGGAGATCTGAAGTCTACGCATGAAATTCCTTTCTGTTTTATGCACATTTTATATGTAGACCCTGAAGGTAGTTGTACTAAATACTGTGTCTATTACCTTTCAGAGGAGGTCAGGAGTAGAAATTTCCACTTGTGGTGTTATTCTGGGACTTAGGAAATTTTGGATTTTGGAGTATTTTGGATTTGGGATTTTCAGATTAGGAAATGAACAGAAGATAAACAATTTCCTGTGAAGTTTTCAGATACTCAACTCTGGATCCAGCCTGGTAATCCACAGTATAACACTTATATGCAATCTTTGTTCCTCTTCTCCCATTATCCTCCTGATTGAAGTGTTCTCCTTCCTCCTGTCTGGACCTCTGACCTTGGTTGTTTTTCACTTTCCTGGTTTATTATATAGATTTTCTTCCTCTATTCAAGAGCACCCTGTCGTCTCTCAGCTTTCACCATCTACTGTTTTGCTACAGTGGCTCAATTCTGCTGCACTAACAAGTAAACCTGAACATACCAATAGCCTCAAATACAAGCATCCATTTTCTTTTGGTTTTGATCTGTTCACAATGCTTGCTAAGAATACCTCAGCTCCACAAGGCGGCCCAATCAATCATTCCAGGCTTTTGTCTGGACCTAGGTTTCCGTGATGTGTGCAGCACTCATGTCCTAACTCAGATGCTTCATCATTTACACTCACAGCCTGTCTGCCAAAACTAGTCACTTGCAAACCCATGTCATGGAAAGATCAGGAAAACATACGGTCCAGTAGGAAGTAGCCTGTGGATATAGACAACTCTCACCCTCTCTGGAGTCCAGAACCCACTCTGATTAGAAAGCTCAGTCTCCACAGTGGAACTTAGTACCCTGAGCTTGGTGTGTGGCCACCGATCAGAACGAGGGCTTCACTGGCCCCACTGGTGAATGTCAGTTGGAATTTATGGTACAGATCATTGGAAATTCAAGATGCATAGAAGGGAGATAAGAAGATGAGAGTGAGATGCTCTGTCTTTCACCTGTTCTGCTATCATATATGTCAAATTTCCTATACTTTGCTCTGCTTCAGGCCTTGCTACTCATGGACACTAGCTCTTATTATATCTTCATTATATTTAATTTTTCCATATTCTCAACACAGACACAGAGCTACATCCTTCCTTCTGAATTATCTAGGACCCATAGTAATCAGCTCATCATTGCCCCAAAATCAAGCTTCCTATGGATTAGGGATACATGACCTGGTTTTTCCATGTGATGTCATCCGATATTTAATATGATTTTCATGGCATTTGCTGAGATCATTTGAAATCATACCAATGTGGGCTTGAATCTCATCTGCCTACAGGAGCAAAGAGGTAAATGGAGATAATTCAAATTTTGTGGATCTTGGTTATGAGGAAATGAGGTTAATAACATATTCAATGTTTAGCTATTTGCCTCAGGTATAGTATATGCTCAACAAATATTTATTGATTTATTGTAAATAGTAATTATTATTCATCCTTAAAATCTGCAAATTTGAAGTATTTAGGAGGAAATGTTCAGACACCTTTGTACTGTACCAAAAAGTGAGATGGATTTACAGAACAGGAGATAAATAGAGGTGTGATAATCCAAATACACTCCTTCTCTTTATCTGTGGCCTTCTGTAGTTCAGTGATCATTCATGGTCCAGAAACATTACATGAGAAACTGCAAGAACAATTCATGAGTTTTACACTGAACATTACCACACCTCAACCTACCCTGCCCTAGACAGGAACTGTCACTCTGTCCGGCACATGTGTGCTGTATTACGCTCTTTTCCCAGTAGTCACTTGGGTAGCAGCCATCTTGTTTACCAAGCCAGCAGTTGTGGTATCACAGTGCTTGTGTTCAAGTAACCCTTGTTTTACTTAATAATGGTCTAAAGCATAAGAGTAGTGATGCTGGCAATTGCATTATGGTATATTATTAAAATTGCTCTATGGTACTAGTACTTGTCATTCCTCTCTCATTCTACTTATACATAGGTACGTGTTGGTTACAGTTTGGATCTAAAATGCCCCTGAAAGTCTTGCATGTGTGGAAACTGAATGGGTCCCAGGGCACTGTTTATCCACAGATGAGCTCAGTAGTCGAATGTGCTGTTAGGAAGTGAGTGAGGCCTGGCTGGAGTCGGTCACTGGTGTCATGGCTCGGAAGGAATATTTCCCCCCAGCTTCTTCCTCCCCCCTCCCCCCCACTTCCTGGCCACCACAGTTTGATCCGCTCTTCTCGCTAGATCCTGTTGTCATACATTTTTTCTCTGTGAAGCTGGCTGACCATGAACTGGAACCATGAATCAAAATAAACTTCTTCTCCCTCAAGTGGTCAGGTACTTTGGCCCACTGATAGGACAGTGACCAAAACAATGTGAATAGGAAAAAACATAGAATATATAAGGTTTGTTTGGTACTATCTGTGTTTTAGGAATCCACTGGAAGCTTTATAACTTCTCCCCTTAGGCAAAAAAGGGACTATCATACTGTAAACTGCAGACAGTAGAATTTAGTTGATAGGCCTATGTCATACACAGTATAATCCTTTCAACTTGGCTATATGTTTGAGGGTTTTCATAATAAAATATTGGGGAAGATCCATCGGTTTACACATTTCTCCTGCCTCTTCTAAACATACAGGAAGCTAAAATTGGGTTATGTTTCTAATTATGAATTAAAGGACTTGTGCAGCTCCACCTCAACTTCTACCAAACGGTTGGCTCTGACAAATACGGCTCAATAGGACAAATGAGTAAAGACACCAAAGGAACCCATATGCAGAATTTGCAGTGGGATTCACTGAGGGTGTCAGCATAAAGCACACACCTCTCTTGTCGCTCCATTATTTTCCAGAGGAAATAGGAACTAAATATTCCTGCACCAGGTCCTGTACTTTCTGGTTGCCACTTAGTTTGATATGGAGTATAAGATATGTTTTTATGTATTGCTAAAGAAAAAAGTAGTCAATTTAGGGACATAGAAAAAATTGTATTAAGAGTGGTTAATAGCAGTGTAGCTTAGCAAAGCATGCTGAGAATGTTGGCCTCAAAGCCCCAGTTCCAACCACTCACTGGATTCCTGAAGCCTAAAAAAAAAAAAAGGAAACAAAGCTTGTGTACAGAAGGGTGGGGGTGGGGTACAGGAAGGGGAAAATGAGAATTAAGTTGTATCATATACTGGTACAAATTCTCAACGTGGAGTGCAATTGCCATGTGTATATATAATGTACCAATAAAGTGTACCAATAAAAAATTTTTAAAAAAAAGAAAGAATCTATGCAAACCACAAACCTTGGCAAGTTCTCCCAAATCCTTAAAAAGAAAAGAGTCTAGAGTCCACAGAGTCATAACATTCAGAGTGACGCCGGGTGACAGGCAGTCCGTTCTTCTTGTTCTGCAGAGGAGGCCTGAGGCCCACTTTGTAAAGGCTGAAGATGATACTTTTGGTTTCAAACTCACACTCATATCATTTTCTAGCAACAGGGCTGAAGGATAATCGTAGGGTGCTTTACCCTGCTCCTCACTATCCCCATTAGCATCAGAGAGAGGAGGAAACAGATTTCATAAATAAACAAGAGGTGAATGGATTTAAAACCCCAAGCTTATGCAGTCATTTCAGGCCTCCAGGTCTCCAGGCCTCCCCTCCAACGGGTGCCAGCCCCAAGTGCCTCCCTTCCGGGACCTCGGCTACAGCTCTGTCTCAAGTCCTCCTCACTCAGGCCTGGACTTCCACCACGGCCTCCTAGTCACTTCCTCAGCCTTAGTGCCTCTCCCCAGGACGGCCCACAGATGGTACAGCTCAGTCTCTCTCAGGCCTACTTACGATCTCCACATGGTTCCAGCTGATAGCTGGCCATGCCTTGTCCCTGCGTTTCTCGGAACGAAAGGTCACCTGGGAACCTCTCATCTTTTCCTCTGCGTTTGCTTCCACCATCCCCAGCAAGGGATACACAGGGAATCAGCTCCCCCAAGGCACTTACTTGCTCTGTGAATAGAGTCAGGGCTTCCCACCCACGTCCTCCTCGCAGAATTCCGCGATGGGAATTCTACTAGCATCCCTGAAGGGAAGCACTGCCGAAAACAGTGTTTCCTCCCTGCCTACGATCTCCCTAATGCATCATTTAGCCTTCGCCAATGGCCTTTCCCTTATTTCACATTACGGAAAAGAATTTGAGTCTTGGTTCTGATTTGTCCCGTTAGCTGCTCTGCTACATGGCAGTGTTTGAAGCTCCCGAAAGAAACAACCTGAGTCGCTCTCGAGCTCTTATTCTGTCCCAGATACTTTCTCCTTATCGGGTGTTTAAACCTCACCTCATCAAGGCAGGTGGCACTAGGGACTTTCCACAGCTCAGCAAGGCACGATCAAGAGAGACGGCACCTTGCCCTTTGTTGCATCACCTTAACAATCTAAGGAATTAATTAAATGTTAATCCTTTCTAAGGTGTTTAACCCTATTAAAACATCCCTTTTCAACCTTTCCTCAAGAATGCAAAAAATAAAAATGTGTAGTGTTGGATTTAACCCACATGTATAATGGATGCTTTATTATGTGCCCATTAAATGACTTTCCTTAACCCCGTTCTCAAATATAGCTCCATGTTTTTGAAGTTAAAAGGCTCTTACAGAGAGGTCAACCCAGTAATGGCAAATACAGACGGAGAAGCAATGGACAAAGCGCCGTCTGAAAATCGTAACCTCCTCGGAGGAGGATAGGGAAGTCACGTGACTGTGATCGCTCCTCCTCAGCAGGAAGACCCGTCCCGAGCTCGGGTGTCCCTGTGCTGGGGAGACGGAGCAAAGGGATTCACTCTGGATCATGACGAAGAGCGGGCTTAGAGGAAGAGAGAATTTAGCTTTACCTCGCTCAACTCAACAGCAAGCGCAGCTTCTGCTTCCTCAGAAAGTCAGAGTCAAAGCTGTTGGAAAATAAGGGTAAAGACCCAGCGTATCTGGAGTGGGGCACTGCTAAACCTTCATGGCTGGGGAGAATTCCAGCACAACTTCTGTTCATACCTGGAGTCAAAGGGCTCTCTGAGTTGCTCCAGGAAGGAGAAATATACTCAAAATATACAAGCTGTGATCAATGTAAACAGAGAATGCTCACACTTTTAATAAATGTATCACGTTGCTGTGCTCCTCCTCAAAATACTCCTCTTTTCAAGCACACTTACGCCACAGTTTGTGCCACTTTCTGAAACAGTTCCGGGAGTCCTATTTCATGAATGTCTTTCTGAAGTCCGATGGAAAATATGGTGAAGGCTACTGCCAATTACCATCCAGAAAGGTGGGCTCCTAGATTAGTACAGCGTATGCCCACCCCCCCCCATCAGATCTGCCCCTTTGATTCTTTCCGGCTCTTCTCCAGGTCAAAACAACTACAAAAGGGAAAGGTTTTACCTCTCTCCAGGATATGGCAACAGCCATGACGGCACAGCAAAAAGTACTCACCAAGAGGCGAGCAGAATTTCTTCAGAATATGGCAAGAATGATGCAGTGACCGTGTTTGAAGCCAGGGGGAGGACAGTAAAGGTGCTCCATGGAAAAAAATTTAACTTAAATACTCATCTAGGGATCACACCTTGTACAACAAGCAGGACCTATATAGTGCAGAGGGAGTGATGTTCAGAGAAAGACCATCAGAATGCTTGAGTGGGAATGAACTCTGACATCACCTTGACATTGAAAATCTTTCAATATCATTTACGTGGAATCATGTGCTCCATTCTGAAAAAAAAAGTCAGTATTTAATATTGCATCGGAGAGTCTGTAGTTGTTCATGTGACAAATCCTTTGACGTTACCCTTGAATGTACTGTATTTGCATTCCATTTATTAATCCACATGGGTTGCTTTTTTCTAATCTCTACATCACAGCACAAATCCTTTTCATGCTCCATTTCCTACACACACCAGCCTCCTATTTTGTAGATAATGTTCTTTTTTCCACTGTGATTACAAACGAAAAGAATACACAAGTCTCAACCAACCCCAAGAGATAACCTACTCACCGACACAAGATGGGCTGCTCTTGGCTTTTTGGTTATTATTATTTTGCCCATGTACGATAGGGACATACCTAAGACTTAACACGGGCTCTTTAGAAGATCAAGAGTGGATTAAGGTATGTGATTAGATTTTTAGATTTCTCGATGGCAAACTGACTTATTTCTCTCTACATGTTTCTCCAAATCAGTCTGTTATTTTTTCCAACTTTATTATTCTTGAAATTTCCTAAAACTCTGCCTATTAGAGTACAACTTTGGATTATGGTGTACTTTTCCCAATCCTGAGAAATTAATATATCTGGTCCCAAACATTTTTTTTGTAGAACTTTGCCATTTCCCATCCAGTGATGAAGTCTATCTTTCTTCACCTTGAAATTAGATGTTTTAGTCACTCACTCACTGAAACAAAAGACCCAACACACACACACATGCAAATTAAAGGAGGAGTTTATTTTGGCTCATGATTATGTCTATGATTGGGTTGGCTCCAAGGTAGAAAATGGCATGGCAGAGGGACATAGCACAGGAAAAGCTGCTCACACCATGGTAACCTGGAAGTAAAGAGAGAAAGGAGGAGCAGGGAGGGAGACACACTCCTCTAGTGACCTGTCCTTCCTGACCAGATCCCACCTCCTAAGGGCCAGCCAGCCATAGTGCTCCCATGATCCAGTTATCTTTCCAAAGCCCCACCTGTGAGCTCATGGACATTCTCAATGATTTTTGTTTCTATTTTTGCTGTAGGCTCTCCAGATAAGAATTCAGAGCTGGTGACACTACATACTTCTGAGATGAGCTCACAAAGGGCAATGTGACATCCTTCTGGCCCCAAGAAACCAGCTGCCATACTGTGAGGAAGCCCAGACTAGATGAGGAGTCCCTTTGGGAGTGTCCCAGCAGACACCCTGGCCCCAGTTCAGTTCCAGCAAGTGTGCACTGCCAGACCTGGGAATGAG
>PVIC010051635.1:0-12395 GCA_004025085.1 Thryonomys swinderianus
CTCGTTTTGACTTATTCATTTATTTTAAAATAATAACCATTGATGTGTTTCAGAAAAGACAGATTTGAAGATGTGGAGTATGTGTTCATTAGGGCTGAACCAGATGATTTTAGTAAAACAAATGAAAAAAACTTAAAGGAAACTCTCAAAATATAAATACATTAATTTAGATCAACTTGCTTTCTATGCAGATATCTTCAGGAAGTTCAATACGTTAGCTGAAGAAGTGGGTAGAAAAAAGGTATATAGGGAACCCATGATTAAATATATTCACTTAAGAATTTTGAAATTTGTATGAATTTTAATATGATTCCATGTTTTAAGTTTTCATCATGTTGGACATTCATAATAATGAGTATTGCTGGTATAAAATTGCCTGATAACAACAAATAATAATGTCAAATCACAATTATTTGTTATAAAATGAAGTACTATTTAGAAAAGAGATTGAACAAAAATAAAAACACTTAAAATGTGCAATCATATTTGTTCTTGTGTTCTACTAAATATATGAGTGTACATTATTTTACCTACATGAGAAAAGTATACTTGTTTTGAAATATTTTGAGTATATTTTGTGAAACAAACTGCTTTTGTGAATGTTAATGTGTGTGTGATGGCTTTCCTCACATACAATCAAAGAAATAAATTATTCTTGGACATAAAATTCAGACTACGACTGGGTCAGAGATTTAGCTCAGTGGTTCCAGTGCCTGCCTCACAAGTGAAAGGCCCTGAGTTTGATCCCAGTAACCACATACAATGCTGGGCATGGTGACACACGCCCACCAGCCATCAATACTACATACCATAGTGCCGGGCGTGGTGGCTCACGCCTGTAATCCCAGCACTTGGGAGGCAGAGACAGGAGGATTGCTGAGTTTGAGGCTTGCCTGGGCTACATAGTGAGTTCAGGGTCAGCCTGAACTACAAAGTGAGACCCTGTCTCAAAAAATAAAAAAAAAATTCAGATTATGACTTTGAAAAATATCCTAAATCTGTAGCTTCCTATTATCTTTGATACATTCCTGTGATCAGGCATCTGAAGCCGCTGGAAAGTAATGTTTCACAAAGCATGCTTTACTGAGACTTTGCTTAAAGCTTCATAAAGTCTAAAATAAAGCCATAAAATGTAGGCTTAACAACAGCTGCTACATACTACAGGCATTTAAGATTGCAATGCATAAAAAATGAATCAGACAAAGCTCCACAATTGGACACAATGTAAATATAATCATACACAGTAACATAGTTGTGTTATTTCCTAATTAACAAAAGCACAGGATCTGAGACACTGTGAGAGAGGAATTAGTCTTGTTTGTGTTTTAATGAATGCTATATTTGAAATTTCTCCAATGTTGCTTTTAAAAATAACAGTGAAATGTTGAGCGTGTTCAATGAAACACTTGCTACTTCATTCTAATTTTGTCTTTTGATTTCTTTTTTGCAGTTTCCGCTAGAATTCATGCATTTAAGAAGTAGAAGAACAATGATTACTGATAATTAAATTATCAAAGAAACATGAAAATCCATATGAATTGATTTTCCACTCTGAAATAAAGAGTCGTGTTCATCATCAGATTGCTAAATGTTTCTAGGTCAGAACTCAGAATAATTACATATATTTTTATTGATAGAGTAGTAAAGTAGCCATATTCATCTTTGAATAAAGAAAGTTTAATAATTTAATATAGATAAAATAATTAGACATTGACAAAAGAAAGATTTTTCTTTACACTCAGGTAAAGAGGTTTTAAAGATAATATTAAACTCCTACTTTTTATAGAATATGATTAGAATTTCTCCTTCTCAGACTGTACCTAAACTAGTATTATTATCAGCACTTTAGAAGAATAAAAAAGTCTATTAGAATAATTTTCAAAGCATTAAAAGTACAGTTCTTATCACACAGAGATGTTATTTAGCACTTTAATGAGAAACCTGGTGAAATAATAAAGCAAGTTTAAGTAATAATTTGAAGAATAGAGGTTTGTATTACAAACAAGGATGTTGAAATGAATTTACAAATTGATATAAAGCATATTACTGTTGTATGGAGATAAAAATCTGTAATATTTTTTTATCTTTCTTTGCGGGGGTGGGGGGGACAGTACCAGGAATTGAACTCAGATCTCTGTGCTTGCAACGTGAGAACAGTGCTGCTGTGCTAATCCCTGGTCCTCTGTTGTGTTTCCTGTCAGAGATAGTTTACAGATTAGCCTGTGAAGTTTTACTTTGTGGCTCTAAAGAAACAACACGATGGATGATAAAATTCTCCCTTGTTATACTAAAGAAATACTTGAGTAATTCTGTTAGTAATATTTAAAGGTCCTGAAATTATTCTCACCACTGCTTCTGACTTTTAAATTATTTGTAAGGACCCCCCCTCATTGAAGTGCTATATATATATATATATATATATATATATATATATATATATATATATATATATATATAATCTTTTTTGACCACTTTTTAAAATATTTGAGTCACGTTAGACTAACTTATTGGAACAAGGATTGCAGGAATTGAAGTAGCATTTTCTTTTGAGATAGGGTCTTACTGTGCAGTTCAGGCTGGTCTTTATATAGTCTAGGTAGGCTCTAATTTTCAGTGATGCTCTTGCCTTAGCCTTCCAACTGCTAGGAGGATGAGTGTGCACTACCGCAGGAGATGCTATGCTACTTCAGGGAAAGATGAGACTTGTAGCAGGCACCTCTGCCATTATTACCAGGCCATAATAGCACAAGCTTCTTGCCCCTCTATGATTTGTCTGTGTGTTACCTCAGGGGTCTGACAAAGCTTTAAGTGACTTCAAATGAGCAAGTGAGGTAGAAGAGTTGGGCTAATATTATTCCTTTCCTAATGGTGCTGCTAAGACTTAAGTCCCAATCTGTGAAGTGCAGAGCTCAGCTGAGTTCAGTTCCAGCCAGTCAACTGACTCTTAATTAATTTCTTTTCCTCTGAATTAACCATGTATCCTCTTCAGCAAAGATTTGCCTGTACCCTCATTTGACAGCCCTGCTAGTCTGATACTTGTTATCAGAGGTGTCCTAAGGACCACCCAGTTTCCCTTGTTCCCATGTTTGTAAGGAATAACACTGGATGTCCTCGGTGTCTTTGTGTTTTGCTGCCCATAGCAGCTTAGGGTAGCCCAAGATTTGGCTTCTCTCAAGTCTCTGTCTCTACATCCTTATTTCCCTCTTGGCTAACTCTTGTCTGTCATACAGGCTCACAGAAGACCAGGACCACTGCCAGGGTCTTTGGTAATGTTCCTTTTCCCATTCCCTATAGGAACTTGTGTAAACAATTGGGTGTCCTTATCCTTATAGACTTGAGAAGCAAAATGAAATTTCCCATCTCCATAAGGATTCTTACTTGAATCATGAGATTTAAAGAGATTAGCAACAAATTTAGTATATATTGTACAATAAGTCAAGGAATTAATTGTGAAACAGACCGACTACCGTGGTTTTAGAAAATTTTATATGTATAACATGTTATGAATTTTGTCATATAAACTGTTTAGTTGAACTTACTATTTTATTGTGTACATAACTGGTTGTCAAAGGTATTCTGTGATTAAAAAGCTAGTGAGAACTCTGGAAGTTTTACCATGATGGATCTTTAAAAAATATCCTTTTTTCCCTCTAGAATTAAGAAAACCCAAATGCTTAATTATGTAGGGAGATATTAAATATTGAGAAAAATTCTAAAGCTTGCTTGATAATATAACATTAACTAAAATCCTTTGTATGTTATAATAATGAAAGATTTATGTTTATAATGTGCCTGTTAGAAATTTTCACTAATCATTAGGCAAACTAAAAATCTCTTTTTAAGCAAACCATATATAATTGTATATCAACATGGGTACATAGTCCAAAATCCTTCAAAGAAACATTCAGTTTTAGTAAAAACTGCAGGTCTTAATAGTGCAAGCTTTATAAGTAAATCAGGACTAAAAATGAACCACAACAATATTAACATTTCAAACAAAAAATTTAAAAGGTCTGCTAAGTATAATCAATTGTATTAACAAAAAATATGTTCTAGAAGTTTCTAAAACTTAGACATTCAACACAGTTAACATTCTGTTTGTAAAGGAAATAATTAAAAATCACTACAACAGTCTTTTAAGAAAAGACTTACATTTGTTTAGCAAATTCAATTTTTAACTCATAAAAATAATTTAATAGTAATACTTTTACAGTGAGGTACTTGGAAGTTAACTAATTTCTTGAAACTTCTATTGTACCTAAGAAGATAAACCAAAAAAAGATTAATAAATTTTACAAAGCATTTCACAATTCTAAGCAAGTACCTTACTTTCTCACTGAAATCATTTTAAATATCTTTGAGAAAAATTAAAATGACATATATTTCTTTTAGAAAATTCTTTTCATTTTAACTAAAACAATAAGAATCTTGAAAAAAAGCTGGAAATCACACACAATTCATTTTAAATGACTGTTCTTATCTAAATGGTAGGATATGTTTGTATTTTGGGCATCTCTGGGTAAAATAGTTGTGCCATTAGGACTCATGTTACATAATGCCTATTCAAAAATATGGTTTTTATTTGGACATTTAAATTGATTTTCTACACATAGCCTACTTGTTTTTAGATATTTGTTTCATTTTTAAATTTGTTCTAATGTTCAAAGTAAAAAAAAAATACAGTCACAGATCATATTTTGGTTCAAATCACCTTTCAATCACAAAAGTCAGCTTTTGAAGCTTATTCAGTGTAGAAAATTGTTCATATCTTCTATTCTGTTGCAACCCTCCAGAATATTGAATGCTTGTAATACTTTATTTAACATATGCCAAAGATAATAGTAAGAAAAAGCTTTTAACAAGATTATATAAAAACATGAGGTAAGAGTATAGGATTTTGTAAGTTGAAGTCTGACATTTCTTGAGCTAAAATTAAAATCTTTCAGGAGACATATTCTGATATGATAGTGATATTTGAAAGATGTCAAAGATTATACTTTATAATCACTGAAGCAATTTAAATTTCACTAAGAAAAAAATGACTAGACAATTATCTACCTGTGTGACTGCATGTATGACAAGAGTATCAACACAGTATGATGTTTCTACTTGCTTGAGAAGTTTTGAATGGATTGCTTTGATAAACAAGTGTGAAAATAAATGGATCTTATTGTTTTAAAATTATATTACTTGCACCAGGCATGGTGGCTCACACCTGTAATCCCAGCACTTGGGAGGCAGAGACAGGAGGATTGCTAGTTCAAGGCTTGCCTGGACTACATAGTTAGCTCAGAGCCAGCCTGAACTACAAAGCGAGACCCTGTCTCAAAAAAAAAATATATATTACTTGCCAGGTCTTTAATAATGAAACTAAATTTTAATTTTGTATTTTCAAAAAGAAAAACATACTTGACATGGATTATAGTTTTTGAGAAGCACTAAAAAAGTCTTATTTTTAACGACTTACAGCTGAATATGTTAACCTCTTGCTCTTATATTTTTAATTGAGTTCTTTTTGGTACATTTTGGTCTCGTGGCTCCAAGTCTTGCATATTTCTTGGTGTTTGTTTGAATATGCTTGATATGCTGCCTTTTTGCATTCCATCTTGGTGGACAGTGTGTATGACAGTATTTTACATTTCAGGTATTCATTGTCTGTCTTTTTTTTTTTTTCTCCTTCTCCCTCTTGGCTTTTTCTCTTTAGAACTGGAGCTTGGCCAATATGAGCTTGAGTTAGAATGAAAACTGTCAAATGAATTGAGTAACCTTTTGGAAGATCTTAGCTCATATTTCTAGGCCTCTGTTTCCATAAGGGTATCATTTATTATCCTAGCAATGATGCAGCACCTGTTCTATCAGGCAGGAGGCTCCTATGAAAGAGGTCAGGAGAAAGAGCCAAAATATGCCAGGAAACAATTATATTTAAAGTCCCTGAGTTTCCTCATCTTTGGAATATTTCTATGCATCAGAAGCTGCCCAGAAATATAGATAGAAATTAATGACATAAAATCTTTTTTTTTTTTCAAAATCTCAGGTGTTTTCTCAACAGAAACCAGCTTTAAACAAATATGATACTATACTATGATTTCTAAACTTCATGCTTGTGATAGTAAGCCAAAAAATCCCCGATTATATATGGGTCAAAGTATTATGGTTTGATGGACCCCCACTAAAAAGAGAAAGCATATGAGAGATATAAAAACTATAAGAAAACAGATTGAAAAAGGAAGAAGGGGAAAATAGGAAGGGAGACAGGATGCTTTAACACTTATCTTCAAATCAAGTAAATCTGTATCAAGTCCATCCTTATAGTCACTAATCATGATTATACTATATAGTCATAAAGCAAATAAGTTAATTATGTATCAAATAAACTACAATGGATTTTAGGTATCTTAATTCTTTTTTTTTTTTTTTTTTTTTTTGCGACAGGGTCTCGCTTTGCAGTTCAGGCTGGCCCTGAGCTCACTATGGTGCTCAGGCAAGCCGCCGCAAACTCAGCAATCCTCCTGTCTCTGCCTCCCGAGTGCTGGGATTACAGGCGTGAGCCACCACATCTGGCATTGTGGTATGCGGCGTTGATTGTTGGCGGGCGTGTCTCCACGCCCAGCATTCTATGTGGTTACCGGGGATCGAACTCAGGACCTTGTGCTTGCGAGGCAGGCGATGGAACCACTGAGCTAACCCTCCGGCCCTAGGTATCTTAATTCTTTAAATATTCCCAAAGTAGCTTATAAGTTATTTATGATTATTGTGTGAAAATAAGGATCCAGGGAGAGTTGGGTGTAACTAATGTGCTGTAGATTATATACATAGTAATGAGATCGTGTTGTTCCAGTTATGTGAAGTCTTAGCCTGGCTGTGCTGTCTTCTCTGTGCAGTAAAATCTCATTAAAAAATTTCCCCTTAAATTTATTTACAAAAAGAGGAATTGGTTTGACTGCAACTATTATCTCACATGGTTGGAAAAGAGGGAGTCAGTGTAATGGCTCTAGCATCGCTCTTTCTCAAGAACACTTTTCTGTTGGGTCCTTTGTGTTTCTATATAACTTTTAAAGCATTACTTTTAGACATTTTTAAAAATGCCATTGAGATGTTGATAGGGATTGCACTGAATCTGTATAACACTGTGGGTAGTATGAAAATTTTAACCTTAGTCAGTGAAAATGAGGTGGGTTTGTATTTATTTGTATCTTCTTCAGTTCCTTCATCAATTGCTTGATAGGTTTTAATGTATATTGATCATTTACATCCTTGGATAAATTTGTTCCTAAACATTTTATTCTTTCAAGGTTATTTTTAAAATATTTTTTTTCTTAAATTATTTTTCAGATAGCTTATGTTAGTTTATAGAGATGCAAATAAGTTTATTTATTGATTAGTATCAGGAAACTACTAAATTTTTTATTCATTCTAATAGTTTACTATAATAAGAAGCTGTAGTAAAAAGCAATATGATATTGATATTAAAAACAGACACAGATGAAAGTAAAAGCATGGAGAGCCCAGAACTGAACACACGTATACATAGCCAACCAGTATTTGGCAACTAAAGTTATAATAAACAATAGACAAAAAGATGCACTTAAAAAAACACAAATATTGAGTATTCCAATGTAAAAATTAAAAAATGGATCCTTTCATATACTGTATACAAAAATTATCACTATGAATTTAAGCTGTTCAGATCTGTAAGCCTAGAAGGCCTAGAAAAAATAGACAGAAATTATGCCTTGGCACTTAAATTTGAAATATTTAAAATGACGCTAAAAGATCAAACACAAAAGGAAAAAAATATAAGTACAGGAGAATTATATGAACTGAAAAATTTTCGCAGCAAAGGAATTAGTAAAATTATACAAACCTATGGGAAAGATATAGCATTTACCATCTATTCAACTGATAAAAATTTAATAAATAGAAAAATACATAAAGAATGTATGCAACTCAATAGCAACAACTGGAATTAGCCCAATTTTTAAAGATAAGCAAAAACATGTGCATAAAAATTTTCCTAAAAAGACATACTAGCCAACAGCTGATCAACCTCACTAATCATCAGGGAACTATAAATCAGAACTGCAATCAAACATCACCTTTTACTTGTTAGGATAGATATTGTTATAAAGAAGAAAGAGAAGAAATTCAGGTGAGAACATAAGGAGCCATTGCACACAGCTGAAGGGAATATAAATTGGTATGGCTGTTATGGAAAACAGTATGGAGTTTTTGAAAATATTAGAACAAAGCTACCATATGCCTATCAACAACCTGGGTATATATTAAAAATTATTAAAATCAGTATGTTAAAGATATATTTGTACTCCTATATTCACTGTAATGTTAATCTTGACAATGGCTAAGAGATGGAAATACAGAAACGTCCTGGGTGCCCATTGATAGATCGGTAGATTGGCATAATATAATATTATTGAGCCATAATAAGGAATGAAATACTGTCACTCATGATAGCATCAGTGAAAGTAGAGAACAGTGTGTTAAGCAAAATAAACAAGATATAGAAACATAAATATTCCATAAGCTCATTTCAACATTTTAACTACAAGAAGTCAGCTTTATAGAAGGAGAGTGTAGAACAGTAGTTATCAGAGATTTCAAAGTGTGGAAAATGAGCAAAAGTATCATATTGTAGAAATTTTCAGGTATAAGTATGTTCTATGGTTCTAATGTACAACCTGGTATGTACAACCTACTATGTTGTTTAATTGAAATTGGAAATGTAGCTTAAACTGTCCTCAACACACAGACGCTTGCACACACACACACACACACACACACACACCTAGAAACTATGAGTGTGGATGATAGCTATGCTCACAACTATACCACCATTGCTATGAATTTTGATTGATGCACTAATTTAATTTCATTCCACTACTAAATACTAATTTTATCCATGTGTCAATCTTGTGACTTAAGATATACACAAATTTCATTTCATTACACAATTAAAGGAACACAATTTTTAAAATTCAAAATGGAAGTTTAGATTAATTATAAATTACTTACAGGTTTACCTAAAAATCACATACCTAAAACCAATTGGGATTTAAGTGGTTTAGGTTTAATACAGGTCTTTGGATTTCCCTTTCATAATCACTGGCCCACTGAAAAATTTAATGAGACTTATTCAGAAGTTAATTTTAGTTTTATTGCTTTATAGATGTCATTGATCTTTCATAGAGATGTTGTTAAAATAATATTTTGTTTCCATTAAAAATCTATTTTAGAAGTTGAGAAATGAAAAATAAAAAGGAGAAACTGAAAAGTCTGTGACAAAGAGACTGTACTAACAACCACTTCACTTATTATCCCATTAACAGTGCCTGAAATAATACATTATACGTCATCTTAGAATGTGATGTACAATTTTGTACTTAAGAGTTATAAAAACATTATTGGCCAAGAAACTGTCATAAGACACTTAAAGTGCTAATTATTTGACTCATTTCGCCCCCAAGGCCCGAGCTATTTATAAGAACCTTTGCATATAAGTTTCAAGCATTTTCAAAGGCTGAACTGGAAAAAGAATTTTATTCTCTTATCAACCATGAAATGTTCTTTGACTTTTTTTTCTTTTTTTGGAGACAGGGTCTTGCTTTGTAGTTCAAACTGGCCCTGAGCTCACTATGTAGCTCAGGCAAGCCTTGAACTTAGCAGTTCTCCTGCCTTTGCCTCCTGAGTGCTGGGATTACAAGCATGAGCCATTACACAAGGCATTGTGGTATGTGGTACCGATTGCTGGTGGGTGTGTGTCACCACACCCTGTACTGTTGTATGTGGTTACTGGGGATCAAACCAGGGACCTTACGCCTGCTAGGCAGCCACTTGGAACCACTAAGTTAAATCTCTGGCTCAATGTTCTTTGTTTTAAAGAATTTATACTTAAAACAATTTTAAATTTAAATTTTCTCATCTTTCTTTTGTAGAATATGCTTGCTAAAGAAAAAATAAACAATTAGTTCATTATTAAATGAAATATAAATTCCTATTTCCTTAGTTTTATATAATTCCCTTTGTTCCATAATCCTGTCCAGAATATCAAGTAACATTCAGCTGTAGGTTTCCTTAGACACCACATGACTGTGATAATTTCTCATATCTTCCTCACTTTAGACATCCTTGAATTTTTTTAAGGACTACTGGTCAATTACTTTGTAGAAAAATTCCTCTTTCAAAATTTATTTTATTTATTTACATTTTAAACCAGAAATTTGTGTTGTTTGGAGATCACAAAAATAATGTCACTTTAATTACATTACATCAAGGATAAGTGACAGAATTTATCATTGTGGTCATTAATTTGATCACACACTTTGACAGTGTCTGTCTGCTTGAGCTGCTGTAACATCAACCTGACCCCAAAATATAAATAAAGAACAAAATAAAAGATAACAGGCAGTAGGGATATACATTTTTTTCTACAATGAGAAAGGTTTCAAAAGAGAGAGAGGAAGGAAAAAATGCAAGGGTAGTGGTTGAAAAAATATATGAATGTATTATGATATGTACCAACTCCCCACAAGAAATGTGAAAATTATGGACTGCAAACTAAGAAAAATTATAAATAAAATAAAATGAAAAAATTAAGTCAACAATTTTTTCTCACTGTACTCAGTATAGTAGTAAGTTCCTACAAACAGCATGCATTTTATAAGTGAAGAATTATATTCTCTCTCCTTGAAATTGAGGTCATAAATTATTTGGACTTCTACACGAGTTGTTACTTTCTTTCCCAACAATTAATTTATTCAATAATATATTTATACTAGTGTGGACTTTAAGATATCTATTTTACTCTTGTTGTTATGATTCACTGCCAATCTACTTTGTTGATCAAAATTTTCCACCTTGGACCCTGCATGTTCTTATAGCTGACCTCTATTGTCTCTTCCAATGACAATAGATGCAAGTTGATTTCATTGCATTTGTACCTCCTGACACTTAAAAGATGGTCTAGACTCATTGTGTATTTTATGCTCCAGTCCAGAATTAGCCTCTTGTCCACTGGAAGAATATTCTAATCTTAGAAAACAGCACTGAAGACCAATAAGATAGGATGCTAGGTGAGCTCATTGCTCCTGGACAGAATATCACTGTGGCTAAGGAGTAATAATTGGCAGACTAAGGAAGAGGACGCATGTGTGAACTTCCACTACACCTATACTCATCAAGGCTTCTCTTTTTGTACTATACATGTTGTGTATATATTATTTATCTACATAATAAATTGATAATAGGTGTGTCCAAATCAAGTCTACTAAGATATGAATCATACCAGCCTCCATCCCTGACTTATTTGCAGTCTCCTACTCCAACAGTCAGAAATCTGCATCCTACCATCTGTCATTCACTCACTTAAATATCAATAACAATAGGTTCGACTTTATCCAAATGTCATATAATTAGAATCAAGGATTATGTCATTTTCTCACCCAGATTTCTACCATATACCAATGTATAATTTGAATTCGGATTAAGATGTGTTATTATTCTTGGTGTTTTCTGAGATCCCTGGATCTGAGGTGGGCTTATAAATTGTAGAGAACTCTCAATTGCTTTCCTTTCAAACACTTCTGCTTCATCCTTTGTTACTTCTTCCTTGTGTGGTCCAATGCCATGAATGTCATATCACTCAACATCACCTCATGAATGTTATATCACTTGAAATTATTAGTGTATGCATGTATGCATGTGTGTGTGTGCGTGTATTTGTGTGAGTCTTTAAATATCATCAAAGAGGTTTCTCATGACATCACTCAAGCTCATTTCCTCTTCATGGTTAGAGTTTCCAACTTACTTCTTTAAAAATCTATATACTTTCTATGTTGTCAACTTTTTGAAAGTATTTTTCAAAATGCGAAAGTCTTCATATTTTTTTAATTGAATTCTTTATTGGTACAATTTATATACATCTCAAAATCACATATAACGTTGGGAAATTTGTACCAGTATATGCCACAAGTTAATTCTCATTTTTACCCACATCCCTACCCACTCCCCCCTCCTCCCCCCTTATACATGCTCTTTTATTCTCTTTCTGTATCATATTTATTCCTTCCCCTCATCATATTCCCACACCACGTTTCCTATAGAAATATTCCACTCTATAAAAGCTGTCCTACTTTCTAGAACTCATTTGCATCTACAGGTGTTCATGCCAAAGAGAAGATCTGGAAATTGTCTATCTGTGATCTATTGATTTCACTTATTAGTATATCCTCCAGATGTCTCCATTTTGAGTTTTGTGGGAAGATATGTAGTGAACAACTCCAAGTTAATTAGCTTTCCTTGTGATGCACTGCATTTGGGTAAATCACCATTTCAGCAACACGAGGGGAGTCAGGGCCTTGACAAGTGCTGCGATCCTAGGA
>PVIC010051636.1:0-12425 GCA_004025085.1 Thryonomys swinderianus
CTAGGCTGGGCTTGAACTTAAAATCCTCCTACCTCAGCCTCCAGAGTACTGAAATTATAACCATGTGCCACCAAACCTGGTCAGACTTAATGTTAAACTAATAGTGCCTCATTATGATTTTACTGTATTTTATGTTTCATGGGTTACTAAGGTTACTGTTTCATGTTAACTGTCTGCAACTTGTAAAATGATTATTCACATTTGCTCATTTTTGTAATTTGCCTTCCTTACTGATAAGCAGAAATTCCTTATATAGTCTACGTATTGATCTCTTGTTCATTACATAGATGGCAAATTACTTTTCCTGAGTGTCTTGTTATTTACATTATATTATCTTTTGAAGAACAGAACTTCCTAGTTGTTTTATAACCTTTTATTTATTTATTTTTTGAGACAGTGTCTCACTTTTGTAGTTGAGGCTGGCCCCGAGCTCACTATGCAGCCCAGGCAAGCCTCGAACTCAGCAATCCTCCCGTCTCTGCCTCCCAAGTGCTGGGATGACAGGCGTGAGCCACCACACCTGGCACAGTGATGTGTGGTACTGATTGCTGGTGGGTGTGAGTCACCACGTCCGGTATTGTTGAATGTGGTTACTGGAGATCAAACTCAGGACCTTATGCTTGCTACACAGATGCCGGAACCACTGAGCTAAATCTCTGGCCCATTTTTTTTTTTTTTTTTTGAGACAGGGTCTCGCTTTGTAGTTCAGGCTGGCTCTGAGCTCACTATGGAGCCCAGGCAAGCCTTGAACTCAGCAATCCTCCTGTCTCTGCCTCCCGAGTGCTGGGATTACAGGCGTGAGCCACCATGCCCGGCACTGTGGTATGTGGTATTGATGGCTGGTGGGCGTGAGTCTCCAGGACCTTGTGCTTGCAAGGCAGGCGCCGGAACCACAGAGCTAACCCTCCAGCCCTCTGGCCCCAGTTTTATAATCTTTTTTATGCTTAAAATGTTTTTTTTTTGCTTTTTGAGACAGGGTCTCGTTAGTTTGCTTAAAATGTTTTGGGCGATCTTTGAGTTGATCTTCTCCAACTTAAGGTCATATTCTTTTGTGAGTTTTAAGCTTTTGTCTTTTTTTTGAGACAGAGTCTTGCTTTGTAGTTCAGGCTGGCCCTGAACTTGCTATGTAGTCCAGGCTATGGTCAAACTCTCTCAAACTCTCAGCAATCCTTCTGCCTCTGCTTCCTAAATGCTGGGCTTACAGATGTGACTCACCACGCCCGGCATTGTGGTATATGGTTACCAGGGATAGAACTCCAGATCTTGGGACCTCGAGATTGCCAGGCAGACCTCAGAACCACTGAGCTAAATTTCCGGCCCAAACCTCTGTTCATTGGAGAATGCTTTTTGTATAAGCTGTGAAGTAGGAATCAAATTTTGCTTTCTGTCACTGAATGAATGAAATGGCATCTTCGGGCAACATTTTCCTTTCTGGAAATCTTAATACTATCTCTACAGTATATCAGATTTCTGTATATTAGAAACATGGATCTATTTCAAAGTTCTGTGTCATATTTTACTTCTCATGTCTATCCCTCTGCCAATACCATTCTATTGCTTTTTGCTTTATGGATTTATTATGATTAATTGTATCCTATTTGACAGCCATCACGGTCCTGTTGGTTTCTGGCAATGGGACACTCACCAGCACGTTTTAGTTTCTGGTATGATGAATGATGGACAAATTACCATCAAAATAAGTCATGTAACAGGAATATAAATGTAAATTTTATATAGTGGAAAAACATCTAAAATTCTAGGTACTTATCAAGAAAAAAGGAAGAATGTGGAAACTTATATACTTCATCTAATCTGTAATTATGATGGTACATTTGCAGCTATCAAGATAGCACCTGTAAATCAGCAAGTTGTAAAGAGTTGAACTTTCTCACCCTGAGGGTGCCGGGCCCTGTGTGGACCTGGACAAGGCAGGAGACAGCACTGGGCTCTTGATGGATTCAGCAGCCAATGAAAAGGCAGTTCATGCAGTCTTTTTTAATAATTTTGAAGATCTCTTTGATGATGACGATGTACATGAGACCCAGCCAGCTGTATACACAGACACAAAGGGCACACCACTTGGCCTAGAGGACAGTGGCAAATGGTTTTAGGGCTTCTGGACATCACTGCAACTTAGGACCTGGTCCACTAAAGGAATGAGGAAAGAGGCTACTAGAACCACCTGGTTCTGCTGTCATCTCTGATGGGACCAGTTTTTGTCCTTATTTGAATTAAAATAAATGTGCAGGGTAATTAAAAAAAAAGTTTAACTTTCTCTAAAAACACATGTAGAGAAATCTTTGAAAAATGTACAGTTGAAAAATACAGAATCATTTAAAAATGCTATGTTCAATATTATAAGTGAAAGATGGAACTCCATAAAGGAAAAAAAATTCCAAAAAACAAATCAAAGATAGAACATGGGGCCAGAGATTTAGCTCAGTAGTTCCAGCACCTGCCTAACAAGTGCAAGGTCCTGAGTTCAGTTCTTCAGCAACCACATACAACAATACTGGGCATGGTGACTCTCACACCCACTAGCAATCAGGACTACATATCACAGTGCCCGGAGTGGTGGCTCATGTCTGTCATTCCAGCACTCAGGAGGCAGAGGCAGGAGGATTGCTGAGTTCGAGGCTTGCCTGGGCTACACCAAGACCTCAGGGCCAGCCTGAACCTGTCTCAAAAAAAAAAAAAAAAGAAATACAGTACATAATATAGAGACATACTCCAAAATAAGCTAGTAATAAACACAGTACATTTATATTTTAGGAGTTCTTTCAGGTAGTTTTATCTTCTGGGCCATTTTGGAAAGAATAAGCCCATATCATGCTCTTTGTATTACTTACTTGTATAGATATGTATTACATGAAGAATTTCATAGGATTTTGAAATGTGTTACAACCAAAAACTTTTTTATATTTTCCATGCGCATAGATATTTGACAATTTTGTTTTTTTTGAGATAGGGACTCATTACGCAGTTTAGACTGACCTTGAATTCACTATATAGCTCATGTTGGCCTCAAACTCGCAGCAATCCTCCTACCTCAGCCTCCTGAGTGCTGGAATTAGAGGCACACACTACTGATTGGCTTATGTACTCTTAAATATAGGCCAACTGAACACTTCTGTAGGCTGGGTATCATGCCACACACCTGTAATCCCAGCACTTGAGAAGAAGCTGAGGCAGGAGTATTGCCATGAGTTCAAGGCCACCCTGAACTACATAAGTTTAAGGCTAGCTTAGTAAGGCCTGTCTCAATAAAAAAAAATCAAACTTTTGTATATCTTTTCTTCAAGGTTCATGATAGTATTTTGTAAATATGAAACCAAAAGGACTAGAGGTTTCTGTATAAAATGTACATTGATATGAATTCTGACCTCAAAGTGAGGGCTACATAGTGGGCTCAGGGCCAGCCTGAACTACAAAAGTGAGACCCTGTCTCAAAAAAAGACCAAAAAAAAAACCCCAAAACCAAAATCACAAACCCCCACTAAACTTAAAGAAGGATTCTCTTTATTACAGAGTCTCATTTGAATACAATCAGACTAGATCTTTCAACAGTCAAAGATGACCCACAAAATTTGTTAGTGTATGTAATTCTCAGGTGAGTTGCTTCTATTACAATCAAAAACTTGTTTCCCCATCTTCTGAGTTGTAGGTTGGATATTCAGTCTCTGATAGGCTTGCCATCACTGACATAATGAAATATGAACATGAATAGAAAGCAATTAAATTCTCAATAACAAGTAAACTGAGGTTGGGTGTGGTGGTGTACTATAATCTCAGAAACTCTAGAGGCTGAGGGAAGAGCACTGCAACTTAAGCCCAGCAAAATTCATCTTATCTCAAAAATTAAAAAAGGACTGAGTATGCAGTTCACTGCAAAGTCTTAGGGTTCAATGCCAGTAAAAGATACATGCACACACACGTATACACATACACGTAAGCTGAACGTGATAAACAAGTGCTGAAGAAATTGCCTTTAATTGTGAAACTCAAATAAGAAAGTTTGTAAAAATATAAAAGAATCTGCCTTCAGATTACTTTTCAATTTTTTTTCTTTTTTGTGGTGCTGGGGGTCAAACTTGGGACCTTGCCTTGCCAGGCAGGTGCTGGAAGCAATGAGCTAAACCCCCAGCCACTTTCCAATTATTTTTAAGTTCTTGATCCATTTTCTATTTTTTTGTTAGTGCTGAGACTCATGCTGATAAGCAATTGCTTTACCAGTGAGCTCTACTTCTACCTTTAAAGACATTAAAACTTTACCATCTGTGGCTGACTTATAATCAGTGGTCCTATACTCACTGAAAAGGCCTTAGCCCTACATTAAAAGCATTACTACGTAGATTCCTGCAACATCTTCTTTGCTCGCAGGTCAGTCAAACTGTGAAACGTAGTCAAGGGACTGCACAAACCCAAAATTACAGTGGATGTGTTATGCAAGAAAACTTTTTGCTGTATACTGACTGCACAGATTACCTAGGGAGAATGGAGGTTGACTCTGGATAGTACCCAAGTCTTAGAGGGAAATCAGTAAGGAGATCAGGATGAGCATCTAAGACACAGGGCCCAAATCACTAACCTTGTAAATGTTTTGTAAGACAAGGCGCATCTTATCAGGGTGAACAGCTGACAGCACAAATATCAACATGACAATGTCGACAGACTCCTGTGGTACATGATCCAGAAGGTCATCTTTAGTGAGATCACACTGGAATACTTTGCATCTCTCTGTATTATATAATGGATTTTGCTAGAGAAAAAACAAAAACAAAACCTTAAAGATCACACTAATATACATAGAAACAGCACTGAAAGAAGATCCTATTTCTCCTTGTGCACTGTTAAATACAATGTGATAATGCTACATGCACTAACATGAAAGACTGTAAAATACAATAATGTAGAGTACACAAGTTATACTAAATGTGATACTACCACTGCTTTAAAAAGTTTTGAAAAGTTGATGGAGAAGTAGATACTGGCATGTTGCCAAGGCATCCCCCACAAATTTGTTAATAACAAAAACAAATATTTTACAACGGAAGATTTAGACAACTGCTATCTTAATCCAGCAATTAATACTAGTATCACATTTGCAAGATCACCAGGCATTATTTCCTCCTGACAGGATACAAACACAGCAAGATACAGTATCACCCATCAAAATATTTTTGACAAAAAATATTTCATTTAAGACTAACCTTTAATTTATGGGAAATACAGAAATAGAGGGCAAATTAAACAATAACACAAACAATCGGACCAATTTGGAATGTGGTACTTTAACGTAGGAAGTGGATTTAACTCTTGTAAACTCAATGTCAGTGAGGAAAAAGGTAAGGGACAGGATGAGAGTATTTTAAGCTAAAAAGATTTAAACAACATAATGGAAGTATAATAGTTCTTAATTGGATTGCAAACAGCTGAAAAGACATCTGGAACTACTTGGGAAGATCTGAATCTGGCACTGGTACTAAGAATAGTACGGTTAAGTTTATTAGGTATGATAAGCTATATACAAAAAGCCTTATTTTAGGGGGAGATGTATAACACATATATTTAGGAGTGAGCTTGGTTTACAAGAGTTCAGTAAAGACAATTCTATAAAGCAAAAAGCATACAGTATATAGGTATTATATATTATTCTTTCCTTCTTTCCTTGATTAAAGCTGTGTTTCTATGTGCTGATACGGAAAATTATACTTGGAGTGATTTTAACTAGTTAGCTCCAGGGAGAGGACTGGAATTAGGAAAATGGGTACAGAGGGCAGGTTGAACAAATCTAATAAAAGAGAAATACAAAATACATAGATGGTACACCAACCTTAACATATTCGACTGCTCTTGGAGAAAAATCACAGGCATAAGCAAAGATATTCAAATCGTCCTCTAAAAGCGGGAATAAACAGTTCCCAACTCCACAGCCAGCTTCAAGAATAGTCAACTTTTGACCTTCAAACTGAGGAACAAGAACCCCAAATTACAGTATATTACATATGCATAATGAAAACATCCAGAATGTAACAGACAAAGTCTCCAGCAGAGCAGACAATAAATAAGAGAATTCACAAGTGAAAGTCAATACTAGTATGTCATTTATCATCATCCAACAGTGGTCAGTTCGGTGTAGAGGAAAAAATTAGTATACTGGCTAACTGAACAGATTCTGGAGCAAACCTTCACATAAATCCCAAGCCCCTACCCCTGGTCTATCCTTGGGCAAATCATTTAAACAGCTCTGGGCTTCAGTTCATTTGCAAATGACAATGCTAACACTTTACAGAGTTCCTTCCTTTAGAGGTTGACTGAGAGGACATGTGTAAAGTTCGTAGGCAAAGGCCATGGTAGACTGCTCATTACTATTATTCAGTGTATCACTCAAGTTCAGAGTATGAATATTTATTGTCCACAACATTCAGATTAGCTTTAAAAAAAATAGAACCCAAACCAGAGATTTAAGAACAGAATCCAGAGATTGCTAAAAGTACCTGAGCAGTGTATTTCTCACCAAAGATTATTTTATTTTGAGACAGGATCTTGCTTTGTAGTTCAGGCTGGCTCTGAGCTCACTACACAGTCCAGGCAAATCCCGAACTCGGCAATCCTCCTGCCTCTGTCTCCCGAGTGCTGGGATTACAGCTGGGCCCCAAAAGTTAAGATTTGTGAGAGGCTTCATAAATTCTCTATTTCATATTCCCTACAGGATATGCAACAAAGCATCTCTCTTCTATACATTTAAATAAAGAACAACTCAGGATAAGATGAAATATGAGCTTACCTCCCTACATGATTTTAGCTCCTGGAATTCTCTGGTAGTCCAATGTCTATTTTTGAAAAAATTGGTACTATTTCTCTTGTAAAAAAGATCCCAGTTCTTCTGAGCCTCGTTTTCCAGTTTTTGTTGTTTAAACTCAGACACCAAAGCTTGGTCGCTTTTTAGTTTCTCTTTTTCTTCAGAGGAAAGAATCCTTGCCTGCAGTCCTTCTCTTTGCAAGGAAGCCATCTCATAAACGGGTGGCAATACACTTAATAGTTCTCTGCCTTCCAAGAATTTGAGAAATCCATGCTGACACTGAGGACCCAGGATTTTCTCTCCGATGCTTTTTTTTCTTTCTAGGTAGTTTTCACACCCACCTCAGCATCACAGGGTGCTTTGCAGGAAGACAGAATGAGTTAGTGGCCAGGCGTGGTGGCTCACACTTATAATCCCAGCACTCAGGAGGCAGAGACAGGAGGACTGCTGAGTTCGAGGCTTGCCTGGGCTACACAGTGAGCTCAGGGCCAGCCTGAACTACAAAGCAAGACCCTGTCTCAAAAAAAAAAAAAACATGAGTTAGTGGTTAATGGTTCTAGAACACAGAATTAGCGGTTCTAGAATAGTTAAAGACACTGGCTTAGATGTTCTGGAATTGTTCTTTAAGACACTGAGTTCCATTCCCTAAACATGAGATGTCATATAGCTGCATACAAAACCTGGGTTGGTATAGGAAGAAATGTCACAAAGACCCAGTCCCCACTTTCAAAGAGCTTACATTCGGTGGCCAGGTCTGTCTCATACGCTGAACTCTGATACAAACCAAACTGGTCAACTATTACAATAAATCGGTTCAGTTTGGGAAAAAAGCCAGAATCAAAACAATTCCCACGAACTGTCTGAGAATCCCTAGGACGAAAACACTCCATTTTGGTGTCTGTGAGTGACTTTAAAACAACACAGCAGCTGCCTGAGCTGAAAAGGGGGAGTCAATCGCCTGACAGAAATAGGGTTATTTCCTCAGGGTCGGACAACCACTTTTTCCGAAAGAGACAGCGCTAAGTCTGCGTGAGCTGAGTCTTTCTTCGCACTCACAAGAGGCTGTCGTGTGAGTCCCACACCGGGACTCACAGCAATAATTAAAAGCAGGAAGTTTATTCACGCGCGTGGGCCCCACTTCCCGATGAAGGGAAGCCCGGGTTGAAGCTGTGAGGGGTTTTAAAAGGTAAACTGGCGGATACAGAAATGCGGTAAAGGGCAATTCACAGTTATCTTTGCAGACCCCAGCTGCAAGGACAGTGCCTGGTTATCTTAACGAAACTCACCGACAGCTTTACAACTGTCTTTAGGATACATCCGATCCAGCGAGAGGGTGGACACGCGTTGGGAGTTTGCGGTTAAATGGGTAAAAAGTCACATTCCTTGGCGGGAAAGGCGGAGGCAACACTGAGTAACGGATTGTGCGGGTCTCACAGTCGCCCGAACCGGAAAGCGGCATCGCTTTCTGGGGACCGCGACCCTCGCCGGCCACCGCGGCGCGAAGGCAGTGACCCGGAGACTCGCGGCCAAACCCTGGCGATCCACCTCCTTCCGGACACCTGGGTAAACAGGCCGCCCCGGCCCCCGAGGCCTACGGAGGGCCGCCCCGACCCGCTGTCAGACACGCGTCAGGTTCTCACCTGGACGGGGGCGGCACGCACTCACCGCTCGGCCGGCCACGCCCTGCGACGCGGAGTCTGAATCCCCAGGAAAAGCTGGAACCCGAAAGGACCAGCAGGCGAACTCGGAACTGACCCGACTCGCGGGACTGCTCACGTTATGGCCACGCCCCGCCGCTTCCGTTAAGAAGCCGGAAGTTCCGCCCGACGCCGGAAGTCCTGTGGCCTAGCCTCCTAGGCTTCTGTCCCCCACCCCGACGCGGAGAGACTGGTTTCCGGCCCCTGCTGGGCCCCGGCCGGGCTCGGGGTGCGCTCCCTCCGGACGCCGGTGCAAGGGCACAGCGCTGATCCGGGGCCATGAACGGCACGGCGAACCCACTGCTGGACCGCGAGGAACACTGCCTCCGCCTCGGGGAGAGCTTCGAGAAGCGGCCGCGGGCCTCCTTCCACACCATTCGCTGTAAGTCGGCGTTCTCCACGCTCCCCGGAGGCTGCTCCAACCTCCAGGCGTCAACCTCGGCTCCGTCCTTTCATCCCTCGGCCTTCCAGAGTCCAGGGAACTCCTGCCAGCCTCACTTCCCCTGTGCCTTTCCCCAGATCTTCTGGAACGTCGGCCTGATCCTTTTTACTTTTTAGATCTCTCCAAAACTTTGGTCACTCTCCACTGGCCTACATTTTTGTTTTTGTTTTGCTTTTTGATTCAAGGTCTTGCTCTGTAACGCAAATTGGCTTTGAATTCACTGTGTGGCGCAGGCTGGCCTCAAACTTCCGGCAATCCTCCTGCCACAGCCTCTCAGTTGCTACCATGTTGTATGTTCCCATGTTCGGCTCTTCTGCCTTATAATCCTAAATATTCCATAGGGCATCAGCCCTTTTCTTATTTTATCTCCCCACTGAGCCCTTAAGCCAAACTTCGCTCCTTCATCGGGGACCAGTTCTTCCTCTCCCTCCCCCTTTTTATGATCTCATCAGGATTCTCCCCTTTCACAAGATTCTTCTCTGGGCGAGGCTCATCTCCTTCCTACCCCTCCTTCCCCCAGCTTCTTTCCTTCTCTGTCTTGGTTCTGGCCACCCGGATATTTTTGTTTGTCCCATCTTCAGTGAAAGAAATGACACCCTTTCTGTGCCCCTTTACAATCTTTTTCTTCTTTTCCTTGCCTCATTCGACACTGATGCCTTTGGACGTCACCTTTACCACCTTGACTTCTGCACCAAGTCCCTTGTAGAGGAAGAATAAAATTAAAATCTGTGAGCCAGGCACAGGCTACAAGCATGGTCCATGTTTAGAAACAAGAGCAGACATAAGGAATGTCGAGATAGTTATTATGCCGAACCTTTTCCTGCAAGATTATAGACTTTTTTCCTTTCTTTCTTTTTCCTTTTTTTTCCCCCTGTACAAGGGATTGAATTCAGGCCCTTCTGCTTCCAAGATGGGCATGGTACCACTTGAGCTAAATCCCGGGTCCCTGATTATAGACTTTTGAGAAGGGCCACTTCACTCTGTGTCTTGGGTGAAGACTTGGCATGTAGGATTTGGTTGACAGAGCCTCCCTCAATGATTCATGGGCTTCTGGTTTCCTGTGGCACTGACACTGGTGAAGACATGTTTGTGTCAGAGGAGCTAACACGTGTGACTCAACACCTAAGAGGAGGGTGGGTTAAAGGAGGATGTTTCTTCCATCTTCGTGTGGTCACTCGTCAGGCATTTCTGTGCTTCCTACTGACAGCAGACCCAGCTCTTCCCAAGACTGGGTATTGGTCGTGTGATAAGACAGACCGCTGTTTCCCAAGTGTTCTGAGTTGATGTTCCCTTCGGCGAAGGGCATCCGAAGGTGGCTGCTGGCGTTGCGCTGTCACTGCAGTTCACGAGCACTAGCGGGAGGACCTTTGCAGACACAGTTCACCTGTCTGAGGGCCTGTCTGCAGGAGTCGCTCGGTCTACATTATGGAACATCGGTGTGGCAGATTCTGATTTTGTCAGGTTCTGTGCCAAATCATCTTTTATGATGCTGTGGCCTTTTCATGTTTCATATAGACTTTTACAATCAAGAATTTCTTACATGGGCCGGAGGGTTAGCTCAGTGGTTCCAGCGCCTGCCTTGCAGGCTCAAGGTCCTGAGTTCGATCCCCGGTAACCACATATAATGCTGGGCGTGGAGACACGCCCACCAACAATCAACACCGCATACCACAATGCTGGACGTGGTGGCTCACGCCTGTAATCCCAGCACTCGGGAGGCAGAGACAGGAGGATTGCTGAGTTCGCGGCGGCTTGCCTGGGCACCATAGTGAGCTCAGGGCCAGCCTGAACTGCAAAGCGAGACCCTGTCTCAAAAAGCAAAAAAAAGGAATTTCTTACATGTTCTACTGTTTTTTATCCTTCCAACCCTAATAAAACATCTCATTATGGATGACTGAGCCTTCATTTCATCTGTCCCTTTTGGGAAGGGAATATCTTTGCTTTATAAGATGCTGTGTAAATTCTAGCCCTTCCCCCCAGATTTTCCAGTGGAGGCTGGAGGAAAAGTATTATATGAAGATAATTGGTTTTTCTGTTTTCTTTGCTTTCACATGTGTAAGTTTTCCATTTTGAAATAGTTTTTTTTAAGAGTTCTAAATCATTTTTGTTTTCTATTTTGTTATTCCACTTCTGTGAATAACAGAAACTCTAATTGAACGAAATGCCTAGGAAGCCCTTATTCTAACACAACTGGTAGAAAAATGCTCTTTTCCTTTGCTTGCAGATGATTTTAAGCCAGCGTCTATAGATACGTCTTGTGAAGGAGAGCTCCAGGTTGGCAAAGGAGATGAAGTCACAATTACACTGCCACATATTCCTGTAAGTTTATTCCATTGTTGGTTTTACTAGAGGATCACAATGAATCCTCATATTTTAAGCTGTTGCAATTCAAATTTCCTACTGTTGAAAAATATTTAGATTTCCAAAGTGCCAACATAATTGAAAAAGCAATTTGAGGGGGTGGGACAGGGTGGAGCTTGTTATTCGGGCACTGGATTTAAAATGATTCTTTAATTTTTCCCAGTTGCCTTTCTCCCTATGTGCTGTACAGTAGTCCAGATTCCCTGTCTGGACAGCTAGACCTCTGCTGGACGTGCACAGCTCTGCTGATGTGTGACCGTAGTAAGGGGGTCCGAAGGCGGGGAGCAAGACGGACATCTTGCTAGCTGGGGAGGAGTCACGTGCAGGCCGGTGGCGGCAGGAAGGAGCCGGGGTTTGGAGCATTCAGCTGGTGAAGCGGTGAAGAGCTGCACTGAGCGTGCAGGTTCTGTGGAACCCCGCTCAGGACATCGCCCGATCACAAAGCCCAGAGGGTCCCTCAGGGTGATCTCAGTGAACACGCGTCACTGTGTCTCACAGCTCTGTCGAGAGTGAAAGATCTCCGGCCAGAGACACCTGGAAATGTGCGCACTGAAGAAACAGTATTTGCCCGCTCGTCCTGTTGTATTAGTCATTGCCTGTGGCAGGTTGCGTCATCTCCCTTTGGACCTTGGTTTCCCAAAAGTGAAATGACGGAGGTAGATAACTGGTCTCGAAGGCATCTCCAATTCTGAATTTTTACTGCATAAATAAGGAATCAAAGAGCCAGGCAGTTTTTTATTTTAAAGGCATTAAATTGTACATTTGACAAATTTTAATTGAATGATTACTGTGTGCTGGCATTGTCAAACATTAAGAATACATTGTCAACCCTAGGGGGCCAGAGATTTAGCTCAATGGTTCTGGCGCTTGCCTCTCAAGCACAAGGTCCTGGGTTCGAGCCAGGTAACCACATACAGTGCTGGCTGTGGTGACTCACCCCCACCAGCAATTAGTACCACATACCACAGTGCTGGGCGTGGTGGCTCACGCCTGTCATCCCAGCACTTGGGAGGTAGAGACCCGAGGATTGCTGAGTTCCAGGCTTGCCTGGGCTACGTAGTGA
Organism: Thryonomys swinderianus; assembly: GCA_004025085.1. Lineage (NCBI taxonomy): Eukaryota > Metazoa > Chordata > Mammalia > Rodentia > Thryonomyidae > Thryonomys > Thryonomys swinderianus. The sequence goes on from PVIC010051636.1 coordinate 12,366, forward strand.
GCTCAGAGCCAGCCTGAACTGCAAAGCAAGACCCTGTCTCAAAAAAAAAAAAAAAAAAAA
>PVIC010051637.1:0-12415 GCA_004025085.1 Thryonomys swinderianus
GCCCAGGCAAGCCTGGAACTCAGCAATCCTCCTGCCTCTGCCTCCCGAGTGCTGGGATTACAGGCGTGAGCCACCACGCCCGGCACTGTGGTATGTGGTATTGATGGCTGGTGGACGTGAATCCCCACGCCCAGCATTGTATGTGGTTTCCGGGGATCGAACTCAGGACCTTGCGCTTGTGAGGCAGGCGCCAGAACCACTGAGCTAATCCTCCAGCCCGCTACCTCATATTTTTGACAGCACTTTATGTCTGAACAAAATAAAACCACTCATTTCTGAGGCCAGTAATATAGAATACAATGTGATGTATATAAGTTTACATTATAAAGTTCTAAATAAAAGTGTCTTTCCTTGTCTGTTAAGATCGCAAGTGCTCAAAGTTTGTTTGGTTAGTTTACTAACAGCCTGAAAAATCATAAAATTATGATTTTTTTCTACATAGATTTCTTACTTTGGAAAAAAAAAAGACTGCATTTCATCCTACTTTCCCAATTGATCTTAAGGATGAGAATGAAATAGAAAATTTCAATTTCAGGAAAATTTTATATTAATTTGGAAGTGTAAAATTTAGCATCCTTAAATCTGACACAAATATCAAGAATTCCAAATACATTTAAATGAGTCCTTTGAAGTAAGTTTTGAAAAGGACATCTGATTTGTTCAAAGGGAAATTATTAATCTGCTATACAATATCATTATGTGTATAATTTTTTTGGTCAATGAGTTGACATTGCAATGGTATTAATAATGAAAGTGGTTTTCTGTGTTAATAATAGTGATATTAAGGTAAATATATCTTTAAAATAATAATAATATATAAGATTATTAAAAGTATAATAGTATATCACAAAGAAGAAACTAAAGTGGACCCTGACTAATCTTTTTCCATCATCATAGAAAAATGATTTACAGATTATTTTAAACGCTGAGTAAGGAAGTAGTTTTTTTTTAATCATGTTTAGGTAATTATATATAACACATAATATGTATATAATATTAATACATAGTGCTATGTTATTATAGGAAAATTAATAAAGTTCCAGAAAGAAATATAAGGTCTTAGCTATTAATAGTACTTAACAATAAAAGAGGAATTGGAATTACAGATCATTGGAAAGTTTAATTTATTACTTTTAGACCTAATGTGTAATACTAAAATAAAATAAGGTGAACTTACTATGAAACATTTCAAAATAATCACTGCACATAATAATAGGATATTATAATTGCAAATACTCTCCTATGTACAGCATGCTTCTAATTTTTGAACATTAATTTTTATAAATATCCTACTTCAAAAATCACCTAATTTCAATTAGCATGTTTAAAAAAGTATTTTACAATGATTTTACATTTGCTAATAAAGTTTCCTAGGAAAGGATGTCAAACAATTCTGTAACTTTAATCAACCATGTACTGGAGATTATTTCTTTATGTTTTCAGGGTTAGACCCTTTTGTATGTATCAGTTGCATGTAATTCTGTTAAAAGGAACCCTTAAGCGGCAGTGAAATTTTCAAAGTTGTTGATTTACTATGGTAATAGTAAAGATGTGTCATTTCCCTTTAAAAATTTCATTGTTTTATCTTACATATTTGAGAATATTGTATTTAAATAAAGAGTTAAACAAAATTTCCTGCTGATTTCATAAAATCTCCCATTTCAACTTTGATGTTCTCCATGGGAAAGATCACTAATATATTGTGCTATGTTTTCTAGCTAGAATATGAATTGAAAAATATAGAATTAAAGCAGGAGAAGTATCAAAAGAAATAATCACTTTTATAATTTTATTTCATTTGCTATTGAGAAAATTGTGTTTAAACTCTGAGAGTAATTTTCTGAGCCTAGACTTGTAGAATTCCAACTGTCTATTATAGACACAGCATATATTTAAGATTATGCTTACTGGTAGGAAAAGAAAGTAGTGAAATCAATTTGCCTGATAAAAGTACTTTTAATATGAATTTCAACAGTGATCATTTTTATCTTGACTTCTTAGTGTATTAAAGAGATGTAATAATTGATTATGTCAGTGAGAGGTATAAATAGCATACTACAGAGAAAATGTTGATGAGAAAAACAAAAGTACTACAGATTTCTAGAAAATAATAATTCACATTTCAGTTATACAATGATAATATTATGTTTTAAGTTAAGAAGTTGATTATTCATTCAGTATCATGCATTTCAATAGAATAAGTTTCTCAAGAAAGCTCTATTTCTTGCTGATCATGAATACTGGCACTGTTTTCTCACTCAGAATATGAATAGTAATTATTTTTGTTATACTTGTAATATAAAAATGTTACTTAAATGTTCAGAGATCTAATACATCACAGATTGCTCCTAATTTTCAAAATTACAAATTTTAAGCCTAAATCATTTTGAAGCTATAATTGTTTAGAAGACAAAAAGCCATTGTTTAGTATGATACACTATTATCTGGATGACTTATATGATTTAGAAGTTTTACAAGTCTTTTTTTTTTTTGTGAGAAAGGTCTAGCTTTGTAGTTCAAGCTGGCCCTGAGATCACTGTGTAGCCCAGGTTATCCTTGAACTCAGCAATTCTCCTGTCTCTGCCTCCCTAGTGCTGGGATTACAGGCTTGAGCCTCCAAGCCTGACATTTGCAGTAAATGGTACAGATTGCTGGTGGGTGGGTGTCACCATGGCCAGTATTGGTGTATATGGTTACCAGGAATCGAATCAGGGACCTTGGGCTTGCTAGGCAGGCACCAGAACCACTCAGCTAAATTTTGGGCCCAGACAATTATTTGAAACTAAAAATTTTTGAAATAAAAACATCATAAGCTTGGGCCAGAGATTTAGCTCAGTGGTTCTGGAGAATGCCTCGCAAGCCCAAGGTCCTGAGTTTGATCCCCGGTAACCAAATACAATACTGGGTGTGATGACTCACTCCCACCAGCAATCAATATCACATACCACAGTGCTGGACCTGATGGCTCACGCCTGTAATCTCAGCACTTGGGAGGCAGAGACAGGAGAATTGCTGAGTTTGAGGCTGGCCTGGGCTACATAGTGAGCTCAAGGTCAGCCTAAACTGAAAAGTGAGACCCTGTCTAAAAAAAAAAAAAAAAAAAAAAAAAAAAAAAAAAAAAAAAGGCTGACTGCACGCGGGAGTGGCATGGACTTGGCTACACAGGGCACAATTCCGTTTCAGGTGGACAGAGAGCCACCCACCTTCCCACTGCACCCGGGAGCAGTGCGGACTCGGCTATACCGGGTACCATTCTGCTTCTGGCAGACTGAGGGCCGCGCATCGGCCCACTGCACCTGGGAGCAGCCCAGACTCGGTTAACTCGGGGGCCATTCAATTTCGGACAGCAGAGCACTGAAGCCTGCCCACCGGCCCGCTCCACCCCGGAGCTGTGCGGTGAGAAGTCAGGTATGGACCCTGGGTGCCATATGCACCACGGAGGATTGAGGGCCTCCGGCTGGCCCAAACCCCATCCCAGAGTTGCGTTGTGAGGACCCAGGATGCAGAGAAGCCAGAGCCATCTCCTCCGTCCCTCCACAGGAGGTGCGCTCCTGGAGCTGTGCTGAGAGACCAGGCAAGTTAAAATAAAAAGGGAATCTAGCTCCTATTTTGTCATCTAAACCTAGATCCATCTATTCACCTCATGTCCCCACACCCTCTCCTATCTTCCTGTCAGAAGCAATACCCAGAAGTAAGACTCTTAGGCTGCCCTATTTTTTCTTCTGTACTATTATAACAAGGTGTGCTAAGTCTCCAACAGTCTTACAGCACACAGTGGGTACTGTTTTATATATGCCCTTTTATCCTCTATTGCCAGCTGGATTATGGGAAGTTCTAGGGTACAGGTGATCTTCATAAATCTGCTAACTCTATTTCATTCTCCTCCTGTCTCCCTACCACCCTGATTCCCCACTGACCTCTTATCCCCAAAGGGTACGGGGGATACATTTATTATCTACATGTAGTATACAGATTGCTGATTAATTCTAAATTTTGGCATAGGGACATAGAGGTAATTCATAAGCTCAAAGTCTTCAGAATAGAATTTAACAAAACTTTTTATCTTATTTACTATGTTTAATACTGATATTGTCATTGATTGTATTATGGTAACAAACTTTATGTAATTATTCTGCTCAAATACCTCCCTGATGTGTCAGACCTGAGACTCTCAAGAGTCATTACAGATCCAAGGAGAGAACCCCACAGGAAAGTGCCACATGCAAAGGGCCGCAAATAATAAAGGAGACCTGCAACCAACATTGCCCTGTCATCAGGCATTAGTAAAAATGAAAGAGTAGAAATGAGAAAATACACAAACACCAGACACAAATATCACCACCACAGGAAAATTCAATGAAAAGGGAAAAAGGGCAAATTGAAACTCAAACACGAGGACTCTTGGAGATGGTAACTAATGGTGATCTAGTAAAATGGAAATCAGAACTCATCTCTGAGATCAAAATAGGGATACTGTTCACAGTGAAAGACATCATTAAAGAAGAGATCAGCGAGATGATAGAATCCAAGATAGTAGAAGCAATGAAACCTTTTAAACAGCTTCAAGCAGAGCTCCAGGGAAATGATGAAGGAAAAGAAAAGCTTGCAAAATATGAAGAACGAAGCAGAGAACCAAATCTCAGACCTAGAGAACAGCATAGCAGCCAAAGAGCTGGAAAGAAATAATCTATGGAAAAGAGTAAGGGACCATGAGAAACCAATTCAACAGCTTCTAGATGACTCAAAGAAAAATAATATAAGACTGAGTGGAGTGACTGAGGAAGCAGGAGCCAGAGTAAAAGACATAGAAAAGATATCATCAGATAAAAAAAAAAAAACAGAAAAAAAATCACAGGAAAAGAAATATACATATGAGGCCTATCAGACTTCAAAACGCTGTGACATAAAAATATCTACACTTAGACATATAATTATCAAGGTTCCAGATGCACAACAAAAGAATGAAATACTGGAAGCAGTGAGAGAAAGGAGGAAAATCACCTACAAAACAAAGCACTTAGGATCACAGCGGACTTGTCAACACAAACACTAAATTTAAGGACAGTGTGGAGAGAAGTATTTCAAGCATTGCAGGAAAACAACCACCAACCTAGAATATTGTATCCTGCAGAACTAACTTTCAGACTAGATGGGGAAATAAGATACTTCCATGATAAAGAACACCTGAAAAAATTCACAAATACAAAACCTGCACTCCAAAACATCCTAAAGAACATATTGGAAACACACACACACACACACAGACAATTCCAAACCCACAAGACCCAGGAGAGTGAATTCATTGGGGCAAACAAGAAACTAAATAGAAAAGGGGAAAAGCAAAGAAGAAAAGAACCAAGAACAGGGAAAAATGGCAGCTCTGAATATGTCCATATCAGTCATAGACATTAATGTCAATGGACTCAATGGACCAATTAAAAGACACACACAAGCAGATTGGATCAAGAAGCAAGATTCTACAATCTGCTGCATACAGGAATCACACATAATTCAAAAGGGAACCCATAGACAGAAAATAAAAGGTTGGAAAACAATACTCCATGTCACAGGAAACTGCAAAAAGGCAGGAGCGGCCATCTTGTTTGCAGATAAAATAGATTTCAAACCCAAACTGATTAAAAGAGATAAGGAAGGTCACTATATTCTCCTACAGGTACCTATCCAAGATAAAGAAATAACAACATAAATATTTATGCACTGAACTCTAATGCATCCAAATATAAAAAAAGAAAACATTACTGGACATGAAAAGCCAGTTAACCATGGTTACAATTGTAGTAAGGGACTTTAATACTCCACTGTCACAAATTGACAGATCAATAGGACAAATAATCAATAAGGAAATAGTTGAGCTAAATCAAACTTTTGAGCAAATGTATGTAGTAGTTGCCTTCAGAATTTTTCACCCTATAAACAGAGAATATACCTTCTTCTCGAATCCTCATGGATCATTCTCCAAAATAGATCACGTTCTAGTCCATAGAACAAGCTTAAGTAAATGCAAAGGAATCAAAGTTATCCCCTGCAAACTATCGGACAATTGTGTCTTGAAACTGGGACTGAATAGAAGAAGAAATTCCAAGATCCTCAAAAACACATGGAAACTGAACAAGACTCTGTTAACCAACCAGTGCTCCACAAAAGAAACTAAAGAAGAAATTAAACAGTTTCTACAACTAAAGGACAAACCCAGCACAACATACAGGAATTTGTGGGACTAAATGAAAACGGTTCTGTGAGGGAAATTCATAGCAGTGAATGCCTACACTTGGAAAATAGAGCAAACTGAAATAAATGCTCTAATGATGAACCTCAGACAACTAGAAAAAGAGGAGCAAAACAAACCCAAAGCACATACTAGTGAGGAAATTATAAGGATCAGAGCCGAAATTAATGCAATGGAGACAAAAAGAACAACACAATCAATAAATCAAAGAGTTGGTTCTTTGAAAGTATAAATGAGACTGACAGACCCTTAGACAACCTTATCAAAAAAAGAATGGAAAAGGCTCAAATCCTTGCTATAAGGAATGAAAATGGGGAAATCAGCACAGACTCAGAGGAAGTCAAAAGGATCACAGACACGTACTTTGAAAACCTATACACCAAGAAGATGGAAAATCTAGAAGATATGGATAGATTCCTAGAGGCATATGAACTTCTAAAGCTGAACGAAGAGGATATAACAATGTTAAACAACCCGATATCAATCTGGGAAATTGAAAATATAATAAAAAACCTACCAACAAAGAAAAACCCTGGTCCTGATGGCTTCACTGCTGAATTCTACAAAACTTTTAAAGTAGAGTTAATGCCAGTACTTTTCAGTCTCTTTAATGAAATTGAAAGGGAAGCAGTACTCCCCAAATCCTTCCGTGAAGCAAACATCACCTTGATTCCAAAGGCACGGAAAGATCCCATCAAAAAAGAAAACTACAGTGCCGGGCGTGGTGGCTCACATCTTTAATCCCAGCACTCGGGAGGCAGAGACAGGAGGATTGCTGAGTTTGAGGCTTGCCTGGGCTACATAGTAAATCTCAGGGCCAACCTGAACTACAAAGCGAGACCCTGTCCAAAAAAAAAAAAAAAAAAAAAAAAAAAAAAAAAAAAAAAAAAAAAAAAAAAAAAAAAAAAAAAAAAAAAAAAAAAAAAAAAAAAAAAAAAAAAAAAAAAAAAAAAAAAAAAAAAAAAAAAAAAAAAAAAAAAAAAAAAAAAAAAAAAAAAAAAAAAAAAAAGAAAACTACAGGCGAATCTCTCTAATGAGCATTTACACAAAAATATTGGCAGACAACACAGAGAGTTATCAAGAAAATTATACACCCTCATCAAGTCAGATTTATCCCAGTGATGTAAGGCTGACTCAACATACCTAAATCAATCAATGTAATACACTATATTAACAGATTCAAAGAGAAAACACATATGACTATCTCAATAGATCCAGAAAAAGCATTTGATAAAATTCAACACCCATTTATGATCAAAACCCTACAGAGAATTGGAATCGATGGACCTTATCTCAATTTAACACAATCTATTTATGAGAAACCAACAGCCAGCATCATACTCAATAGGTAAAAACTGAAACGTTTTACACTAAGATCAGGAACAAGACTAAGATGCCTGTTGTCACCTCTCTTGTTCAATATAGTGCTGGAAACATTAGCCATAGCAATCAGGCAGGACAAAGATATAAAAGATATAAAAGGAATAAAGATAGGAAAGGAAGAATTTAAACTGTCATTATTTGCTGATGTTATGAGACTTTATCTAGAAGATCCTAAAATCTCAACCAAAAGGCAGCTAGACTTAATTACCAAATTTGGTAGTGTTGCTGGATACAGGGTCAATGCTCAAAAATCAACAGCTTTAGAATTCACAAACAACAGACTCACTGAAAGAGAAATTGGGGAGTCAATCCCTTTCACAGTAGCACCTAGAAATATTAAATATCTAGGAATCAACCTAACAAAGGAAGTGAAAGAATTCTACTCTTTAGTATATGTGCTGCCGAAACGAGCACAAGAACTCTACACTGAAAACTATAGGACTCTGAAAACTGAGATGTAAAAGAAAACCAGAAAATTGAAAGATATCCCTTGTTCCTGCGTAGGGAGAACCAACGTTGTCAAAATGGCTATACTCCCTCAACTACTATACAGATTCAATGCAATTCCAATTGAAATTCCCACCATATACTTCAGAGAGCTAGAGAAAAAAATACAAAAATTCATCTGGAAACACAAGAAACCTAGAATAGCAAAAGCAATTCTAAGCAACCATGACATGGCAGGGGGTATTACAATCCCCAATTTAAAAAAACTCTACTATAAAGCCGCTGTGATAAAAAACTGCATGGTACTGGCAAAGTAACAGACTCAAGGAGCAGTGGAATAGATTAGAAGACCCAGAAACAACTCCAGATAAACTAAGCCACCTTATCTTTGACAAAAGAGGCAAACATCCCCAAAGGAGGAAAGACAGACTCTTTAACAAATGTTGCTGATAAAACGGGCCTTTAACCTGCCAAAAGCTAAAGCTAGACATATCTCTTTCACCATACACAAATCTAAGCTCACAATCGATATGAAACTTAAACATTAAAACAGAAACAATAAGCCTGCTGGAAAAACAGGCTAGGAATACTCTTGGAGACATTGGTTTAGGCAGAGACTTTATGAATAAAACCTCTGTAGCACAAGAACTAGCAGAAAGAATCAACAAATGGGATCTCATCCTACTGAAAAGCTTCTGCACAGCAAAAGAAGTCACTGGCACTGCTAAAAGACAACCAACAACATGGGAAAAAATGTTTGCAGGCTGTTTATCAGACAAAGGGCTATTATCTACAATATATAAAGAACTCAAACAGATCAGCCTCCCCAAGTTTAAAGACTCAATTCAAAAATGGGCATCTGAAATGAACGGACACCTCTCAGAATCAGAAGTCAAAGCAACCAGGAAGCACATGAAGAAATCTTCAACGTCACTGGTCATTTGAGACATGCAAATGAAAAGAACTCTGAGATTTCATCTGACTCCACGAGGAATGCCCACTATCACAAAATCAACCAACAATAAATGCTGTCAAGGCTGTGAGGAGAAAGGAACCCTTCTGCACTCATGGTGGGATTGTAGACTTGTGCAACCATTATGGAGATTCGTGTTGAGACTTCTCAGAAAACTAGGACTAGTGGTCCCATTTTTCTCTGGTATCTCCCTGCTATGAATATACCGAAAAGAATTTTAAAAATCATATTGGAAAGACAGATGTACACCCTTGTTGATAGTAGCTCAGTTTGTGATAGCTCAATCTTGGAAACAACCCAAATGCCCCTCAACTGGAGACTGGATAAATAAGTTGTGTTTTTTTTAATAAAATGTATTATTATTTTGCCATAAAGAATGACAAGATTGATTCATTTACATGCAAATGGAGATACCTGGAGGATATACTAATAAGTGAAATAAATAGATCCCAGCTAGGCAAATAACAGATGGTCTCTTTGACTTGAACACCTGTAGATGTAAATGAGCTCTAGAAAGTATGACATCTTTTATAGAGTGGGAAATTTCCATAGGAAATTTGTTGTGGGAATGTAATGAGGGAAAGGAATAAATATGATTCAGAAAGAAAATAAAATACTATGTATATAGGGGCTGGGGAGGTGTGGGTGGTTAGTGATATGGGTAAAAATGAGAATTAACTTGTGTCATATACTGGTACAAATTCTCCAGTATTATATGTGATTGCGAGATGTATATGAATTGTGCCAATAAAGAATTAAATTAAAAAAAAACAAAAGAAACCCTCCTCAAAACAAAACAAAACATAAGATTAATAAGGAAGTTATAGTTTTAATTAGTTGTATGAGTGTTCAATCTTTTTCTTGCACTTGTGCATAAGTAGGCCCATAGTGAATGCTCAGGTTAATTTGCTCATTGTGCCTTAGATAGTTTTTCTTTGCTGTGAGAAAATATCTGACACCCCTAATTTTGTTTTACCTCACAATTTGTAGAGGTTTCATTCTAAAGTAGGCTGGCTACAGTTAAGGTGGCCTGAATGAGAGGCATGGCAGAGAAAAAACATTGCATGGTATGCAAGCAGGAAGTAGCAAGTTTTCTTCCTTCCTTCCTTCCTTCCTTCCTTCCTTCCTTCCTTCCTTCCTTCCTTCCTTCCTTCCTTCCTTCCTTCCTCCCATTCCTTTCCTTCTTCATTCCATCCAGGGTACAAGCCATGTTTCTTTTTTCAGTAAATTTATCAATCTCACTTTGAATTGTGCTAAACCAATTATTAGGCTAATGCAGGATCACATTCCTATTACCTAATATCAAAGACCCATGATCCAGTAACCTCCAAAATGCCCCAGCACAGAGCTTATTGAGGAGACATCTAGATATAAACCATAACATCCAGAAACTTTTAATAAATGCATATGTTTATTCAACAAGGAGTGGAAACATTCAGGTAAGTCCAACTTGCATTCTTCCAGCCAGATATTACCCTGGACTGCTAGTAAGGCAAACCCAAAACATTGTAAAGCTTAACCGTATTGTGTGATTTTTGTTTTTATTTCTGGCTATGGTAGTCTACCTTTTACAATGCTCTTTTTATTTCTCCCCTTTTTAATCAGTATATGTTGGTGATAGATAATACACATATTGGTCTTGAAGAATTGGAGCATATGCATCACTACTTCGTCTTTTATACTTTTTCTTCTCCTTCCTTCTCTTCTGTATCCTTGCATTCTCAGATTCTCTTCCCATATGCACAAAGTTTATTTCCCTGTGTTCTATAATGTGTAATTTTAACATATTTTTCATGACACAATTTTGCCTCTCTTGTGCACAGACTGCATAAGTGAAACTGTTTGTTGTGTAAGGGATAGTTCAGTACATTGCTCGCTACTGCTCCTATGCCTGGAATGGAAAGCCACACACACACACACATACACAGACACACACACACACACACACACACACACACACACACATGGCTGCATGGGTCGTGTGATTTGAGTAGTGAAATGTAGCTATTACTGATAATAGTATTTCAATACATTTATACCTGTGTACCTGAATACAGACATATATTTCTATTGGGCAGGCATGTAAGTTTTCTTCTTTAATTTTTAATTGAATTCTTTATTGGTACAATTTATATACATCTCAAAATCACATATAACATTGGGGAATTTGTACCAGTATATGATACAAGTTAATTCTCATTTTTACCCATATCCCTACCCACGCACACCTCCTCCCCCCCTTTATACATGCTCTTTTATTTTCTTTCTATATCATATTTATTCCTTCCCCTCATCACATTTCCACACCAAGTTTCCTATAAAAATATACCACTCTATAAAAGCTGTTCTACTTTCTAAAGCTCATTTTCATCTACAGGCGTTCATGCCAAAGAGAAGATCCGGAAATTGTCTACCTGTGATCTTTTGATTCTTCTTTAATTTTTGACAAGTTTCTTGTGTTATCATATAAAATAATTTAAGAAAATAACACATAAATAAATTTTGTTAATCATATACACTAACTCTCTTACATATTTTATACATATGAGGGATATTTCTTCTTAATTCAGTGCAGACAAGGCAAACCAAAATTTTGGAACCTTGCTTTAGAGTAAGACTAAGAAATTATCACTATGAATGCCATCGATTTTAGTGCTATATACATTGATTTGTCTAGAAAGATTTCTACCTTTTCAATTGTTGAAAATACTGATGTAGACATTAAAACATGTTGTGAATTCAACTATCAAAGGAAAACTATGTAGTAACATCAGATTTGTAATAGTATAAGATACAAAACATGACATGTATTTGAAAAAAGTATAGAGGTAGCAATGTGATGATTTCAGTATGGTTATACAAATGTGAAAAGTTTTAATATGGATTTCAACAAGAGAGAGATTTAAATGTAAGAAGAAATGATTTTGAAGAAATGACAATAAAAGAAGGCAGAAAATATCGCGATAAGTATTTTGGTCATAAGTATTTTGGTCATTTTGGTCATAAGTATTTTGGTCATAAGTATTTTGGTCATATTCTATCATTGCAATAAGTCTCAGATTAACACTGATTAGTCAACAAGTTTAGCAGCCAACTAACTGGATTGGTCAAAGTTTAATGAACTGTTTTTCTGTTTCTTTTAACAGAGTTTATATTTAATTGGCAAAATGGTAGCTTTATTAAGCAGCACACAGCAGAAGTGAAGATTCAGGATTGAATTTTTTAATGTTATGTTTATTAGCATATATTTGTCTTACATACTGACCGTATTCTCTTTTTTTGAATTTTTATTGATGCATTTTACATACACATTATGATCACTCTTTTTTTTTTTTTTTTTTTTTTTTTTTTTTTTTTTTTTTTTT
>PVIC010051638.1:0-12422 GCA_004025085.1 Thryonomys swinderianus
GAGGGGAAGGAATAAATATGATACAGAAAGAAAATAAAAGAGCATGTATAAGGGGGGAGGAGGGGGGAGTGGGTAGGGATATGGGTAAAAATGAGAATTAACTTGTGGCATATACTGGTACAAATTTCCCAATGTTATATGTGATTTTGAGATGTATATAAATTGTACCAATAAAGAATTCAATAAATAAAAAAAAAAAAGAATTACCTCTCAGGTAAACTTCTGAGCAAGCGACACTGTCATTGTTGAGGAAGGTTGGGAGTTATTTCATAATAACAGAGAGACTGGATCGTCACTGGGGCAGCAGACTGCACGGGTGGTTTTATGCATCATATTCCTACGCCTGAGATTCTGACTGGAAACCACCAGTACAGCAGTGGAGTCCTGAAGAAGTTCAAGCCTGGCTGGGTCAAGTGTGCCGCGTGTGCATCTCCTAGCATAGTGCGCTGTGAAAGCCTGTAAGGAAGATGGAGATGGGGCACACTTTCTTCCGGGCGCAGAGAGGAACCTCTAGCTGGCTGGGTGACTCCTTGCTCCTCCAAGAACGAACCATATTAGACCCAACCAATCAGAGCTAACCATGTTGGATCAGCCAATCAGACATAAGTATATTTTCTATGTGCACTTTTAGTCCCACCCCCTCTCATTCCTTATATAAGTGTATGTGCCCCACAGAAAGGCGGAAGTGTTTCCCGAAGCTGCCTGCGGTCTTGTTGTTGACTCCGTGGCTCACACTCCCGTCCAGGCCTTTGACCCTGCTCCGCGGTGATTGCCACGGAAGACAGCAGAGTCCAAGTGCTGTTATTGCTTGCAAAGCGGAGGAGGCTAAGCAGAAAAAGAAGATGCTGTCACACAGAAGTCTGGTTCGACCAGTCTGAGCACAGGTACGAAGCCTGAGGTGTAGCTACCCTTGTCCCCCATTCTAGGGTGGTTATTATTCATATTCACACCAATACAAGTTGGTGCATGTGACCTGAAAGTTGGTATGTTCAATTACTGATTTTTGGGAAACAGATGAATATTGTTTTACAATAGGAAAAGTGTAGCTGATACATAATGTGCTCTAGGTAAAGCTAATGGGTTTTTTTTTTGAGACAGGGTCTCACTCTAGTTCAGGCTGGCCCTGAGCTCACTATGTAGTCCAGGCAAGCCTCGAACTCAGCAATCCTCCTGTCTCTGCCTCCCGAGTGCTGGGACCACAGGCGTGAGCCACCACGCCCGGCACTGTGGTATGTGGTATTGATTGTTGGTGGGCGTGAGTCTCCATGCCCTGCATTGTATGTGGTTACCGGAGATCGAATTCAGGACCTTGCACTTGCAAGGCAGGCGCCGGAACCACTGAGCTAAATCTCTGGCCCAAGCTAATGGGTTTTTGAAAATGTGTTTTGTTTATCTTAACAAAAACAAATATACTTTCTGCTGTTGTGGAGAAGTGGTCTTTTGCAAGTAAGTTCTTTGGCCCTTAGTTGGGTCACATTTCTGCTGCCCTAAACCTGCAGCTGTTGGGTTTGACTTGCATGCTGTGTGGCATGAACACGTGAATGTACAGCAAAAACTCTGTATTGCATTCTGTTTCTGCAGGAGTGACATAGCTTAACGTCTACGGCAGTTTCTCCGCGTTTAGTGCCCTGTAGCTTACATCATCCCTTTGTAGTGTGATTCCAAAGCTTTTTCACCCTTTCCAGGCTCAAGGAGGTCTTCGTGCTCACAGTGGGCACAGCTGTAAGGACGCGCAGCCTGTGTGGAAATAGCCCCTGTGCACCCGCGCTGGGCGGTCTGCTCTGCAGGACTGATCTGGAATCTAGCTTTGTATTTACTTAAGATTTAATGTGTCTTCAGGGAAAATAATAAGGCATGTGGAGCTGAAGGCGAGGCATGGAAACATTTACTCTTTTTTTACAAAAACTTTTGAAATCTCTCTTTTTAAAAATAACTCTCCCTGTCCCAAATAGATTTAGTGTTTGCACTTGATAATAAACAAAAAACAAAAAACTTCATCCTAAAGCTTGATTTGCTTGATTTGAAAGCTTTTATTAAGAAAACTGTCTAGAAGACTGTTCCAGGAAGTGATCTATTCTGAGCAAAGTCTTGTCTCACCACTTGGCCACCTGCTGTTTTCACATCATCATCTTACAGGCTCACGCTTGTATGTTTAATGATGATGATGATTTTCTGTGCTAAACACACCCATCTGCAACAAGCTGGTAACATATGTGAAATAAAAACCCATGAAATGTGAACGACCACTAAAATCTTGGGAAGTCTGAGGCTGTCTGTAAGTGTTCCCTTTAATTTGTTGTGGAGTGTATTATAATTTGTGTATAAGAGAATAATGTACTTGTAGGCATATCATTCAGGCATATTTCCACTCAGATTTAGCAAATATTAATTATAGGAAAACATGGGACAACTTTCTTGGGATGAGGAGAGGTCCCCAAAGTTAAAAGTGTGAAAATATAGTCTTGGAAAGAAGAGTAGAGAGTGGAAAGTGGAAAGACATAGAAAAACTCGTGGTCAGAAGCATGGGATGTTTAAATGAGTGTGTGGAGCCGCACAGGCCAACCTGGAAGATTAGACTCCACAAATAACAGAAAATCCTACCCAGGGCTTAAACGGAGTGTATTTGTTACATGTCTACAACTGGACAGGAAGGCGGTGCAGGGCTGGTGCACAGACTCAATAGTATCACGGTCCCCTGTGTTCCGTCTATCCTACCCTGAGCCCTGAGCCTTGTATCTTACCCCTGATAACCTCAGTAGATTGCTGAGCATCCCGGTCTCACATCCAATTTCAGGACCTCCATGGGCTCAATCTCCAGTACTGGGGGGGGGGGAGGCCAAATAAGAAAATAAATAAAAGTGGGAGGATGGGATAAAGGTTTTTTTTTTTTTATTCAGGAGAGAACAGTTTCCCTGGACTTCTGCTGCTGTGTCATTGGACACAGCAGTGTGCCATGACCATCCCTAGCTGCAAAAGAAGCTGGGAAGTTAGATATTTTTGGCCACCCTGAAAGAAATCCTACTTCTTTTAGTAAGGACAAGAAGGGGTGGAAAATGGATACTGGGCCAGTAGGTGGTTCCTGCCGTCCTGTGATTAGGTCCCTGGAGTAGAGATATTGGAACTTCCCTGAGCAGTCAGCCATGGCCAGAAGCAAACACTACTTCAGGGAGAGTTCTGTGGTGGGGAGTCCTTGTGAGTTCCTGGCCAGCACTTCGGGTCAGCACCGGGTCTAGCAATGCTGGCCCAGAAAATGGCAGTGAGAGCCGTCTAACAAATGGGCCTTAGTTCCTTGCTCCCAGCATTGTCCATAAGTCATGTTCTCATGTTATATGATAACAGTGTGCGGTGTAGACCAGGAAGCAATGCAGAGAGGCTCCATGCATTCCAGGTCCCTGTGCTGGTTTATAGTTGTGTAGAAATTTAGAGGTTGAGGAGATCTCAGAAATCACTGCCATTCAATCAATGGGGAAAAAATGTCAGCATCACAAGGCATGACTTGCCCCAAATAAACCAGGCAGTCCCAGGCCTCAGCCTTCCACCTTAGCCTTTTAATTCTCAGTTCAGAGCTGTTCCCCTCCAGTGGTCCCCATAAAAGGAACAACAGACTGGAGAAACTCAGATTCCTATACTCAGTTCCCAACTTCTCAAATGAAACCAACATGATCCCCAGGTATGGTCTCAGGAGTCTGGACACAGATCTGACGCTGCCTGTTGTTCTGATGGGATAAGAATTGTCTGTACCTCTCTAAATTCCTACCGGGAGGACTTTCTGTCCTGAGATGTCCTCCAGACTGGGAAAGTTGGATTTTTAAAAGGTAATTGGGTCAAGAGTCCAGCCTAGATGAGGACGGAGACAGCAAAGACATGTAAAAGCTGGTGTCTCAAATGTAATCTGAAGTGTAGAAAATTCTTATTTGTTTGGGTGCCAGCAGAGGCACTGCACTGCTGAGGGACACCGAGGACTGGGCCCTGTTTGGTGTTTACCTCGCCCATTTCATCAAGGCTGACATCATTACAGTAAATGATTATACCTCTGAATAGTAACATGCAATTTGTCGGCCACTTGACAACCAAGAGGTGAACTTTTCAGGAAAGAACAAAAGCAGGAATGTTTTAGTTTGACTCATGGATCTTTTTATTGAAGGGCAGTGAGAGAAAGCACTTTGTGTGTTTGAAATTGTGGAGGAATATGTTTTTCAGTCTGCTGTTTCAGTAAGATTGGCCTTAAGATGTTTTTTCACCCCTGGACTACAGTGTTTTCATTTCTAAATTTCAATATGAGTTATGTGTTTCTTCCCTCACCCTCTCTTCTCTGCTGTGTAGACAAGTACTAACAGGCGGTTCACATTGCTTGAGGCCTGGTAGTTACAGGATAATTGGAAGAACTTGTGTCCTGAGAGAAGCCTTAATTCCTTTAACTGAGAAATTAAACTAATGGACTTTTATCTCATTTGCCTGGTGTAATGTTCCCTGAAACTGGCTGCTGATCAGAATCCCTTGGGAAGAATTTGACCTTTTTTTTCACTGTTGATTAATTAATTTCAATTATAAAAGTAGAACTGGGCTTTTGTTTAGAATAATTTAAATAGTGCAAAAAGATGAAAAGTAAAAAGCAAATATCTTTTTGTTTTTGCATTTGGTAGGATAAGCCCACTGTTAATATATGTTGTGACTTCCAAAAATTTTTGGTACATAATACATTGTGTGTGTGTTTGTGTGTGTGTGTACATGCGTGTGTGCTATACCATAGACATGATTATCCTATATCTGTAAATTGCTCGGATCTGTGGTAAAGCTGGACATCATGACAGAAGTGTGATGGAGGAACTGCTCACCTTATCACGCACTGGGGGAAGAGAGAAAGAGAGGAAGTGGCTGTGGTTCGTTCCAATATGGCCTTCAAGGGCACACTCCAGTGACCTCACTTCCGGTGACTTGTCTCCACCTCTTAAAGTTTCCATGGCTCCCCCAGCTGGTGACCAAGCTTCCCACACTGGGCCTTTGCACATTAGGAACCAGACCCTCAGGGGGCCAGGCTTGTCTCGCCCTAGCTTTCAGAAATCTCAGTGGTGATGCAGCCACATGGCAAAACATATTTTAAGATATATTATTTCCACATTTAGCTGAGACTTTGCCAATGTAAGGATTGGAAACTATGTTTTCCTTTGCTTGACTAATAAAAATGAATTCAATATACAATTATTTCCGAAGAGATTTTTTTTTTTTTGAGACAGGGTCTTTGTAGTTCAGGCTGGCCCTGAGCTCACTATGTAGCCCAGGCAAGCCTTGAACTCAGCAATCCTCCTGTCTCTGCCTCCCGAGTGCTGGGATGACAGGCGTGAGCCACCGCGCCTGGCACTGTGGTATGTGGTATTGATGGCTGGTAGGCTTGAGTCACCATTCCTGGTGTTGTATGTGGTTACTGGGGATCGAACTCAGGACCTTGCATTTGCGAGGCAGGCGCTGGAAACACTAAGCGAAATCTCTGGTCCGAAGAGATCTTTTTTTAAAGGTATGATAAAATTCTAGAACACACACACACACGCATGTACATGCACAGAAGAAAAGATTCCTTGGCAACTGTTGGCAAGTATGAGAGATAAAAGATAAATCTCTCCTCAGGGTAGGGTGAGAATGTCAGAATGAAGCAATCCAAAGATGCTACTTACAGCCTGTACCTGGAGCCAAGAAAAGTACCTGTCATTGATGGATCAACAGTGGCAAGTTCTGAAACTGAAATTAAATGCTCTTTTAAAAAGTTCACAGCGTGCTCTTCTGTCAAGATCATCTTTACTTTGGACTTGAGTCCAGGTGACTTGCCTTAACTACTTTTGTCCTGTACAAGGTTAAGAGCTTCATTTTTGAAAAGCCCGACCTAAGGCTGTGATGGAGGCTTTTCCTGGTCTTGTAGGAAACAAAAGTGCCAATTAGCCTGGCTTGGAATAGCTCTGGGCCTCTTGTCAGCCCTAGTCATCACTCAGCCAGGAAATGTCTTCTTTTTCAGTTAGTCCACTTTCCCGTAGGTAATGTCTGCATCCTTGTGTGGAGTTGGTGCATGTACACAGCACATCTTAATTCCTTTTTTAGCTCCTTCTCCTCCCTTTCCTCCTCTGTTCATCTCTCTCTCTTTTTTTTTTTTTTTTTTTTGAGACAGAGTCTTGCCTTGTAGTTCAGGCTGGCCCTGAGCTCAGTATGTAGCCCAGGCAGCCTTGAATTCAGCAATCCTCCTGCTTCTGCTTCCTGAGTGCTGGGATTACAGGCATGAGCCACCACACCCAGCATTGTGGTGTGTGGTACTGACTGCTGGTGGGCGTGAGTCACCACACCCGGAATTGCTGTATGTGGTTACTGGGGATCGAACCAGGGACCTTATGCTTGCTAGGCAAGTGCTAGAACCACTGAGCTAACTCTCCAGGGCCTCTGTCCATCTCTTGATCCCCTTCCCCTTTAAGAAGGATCCATCCATCTCCCTATTTCCTATTATCTGGCTTTTATTTTGCTGTACTCATACTTTGAGTTCCTTGTATGAGAGAAACCTTGTGCTATTTAAGCTTGTGTGTCTGACTTATTTCCCTTCACATTATGGTCTCAGATTGTACCCTTTTATGGCGGAATAGTACTCCACTGCATATACATACCACATTGTTTTTAATCCGTTCTTCTGAACCACTGAGCTAAATCTCTGGCCCACATAATGTGCCTACAATACAGTGTCTTTAACTCTCAGAAAGGGAACTGCTGGGTTGAATAGGATTTCTAGCTTTAGTTAGAGGATTGCCACACTGATTTACGTAATGGTTGTATTAGTTTGCACTCCCCAAAACAATGTGAAGGTCTCTTGCTCCCACCCCCCCAGCCTCTCCAGCACTGGCTGTTGACTGCCATTCTTTCTGGAGTGAGATGGGAATCTAAGTACTGTTTTATCTGCATTTCTCTAATGGTGAGTGATATTGAGCACTCCTTCATGTAATTGTTGGTATTTAGACTTCTTCATCTGTGAAGTATAGGCATTTCCCTTGCCCAGGTTTTGATTGGGTCTTTTATTTTGACGTTCTAGTTTTTTTTTTTTTTTTTTTTTTTTTTTTTTTTTTTTTTTTTTTTTTTTTTTTTTTTTTTTTTTTTTTTTTTTTTTTTTTTTTTTTTTTTTTTTTTTTTTTTTTTTTTTTTTTTTTTTTTTTTAGCTCTTCATATACTCCAGATACTAGTCATCTGTCTGAAATGTCTTCTTTTATGAGAAGAATTTTGGCTAATCAAATGAAGACTTTCCAAGAATGCTAATTAAAGTACTCTTGAGTAGAGCTCACTTTCTCTGGTAAGAACAGTCATGAACAGGAACGGGGCGGGGGCGTTAAGAATTTGGCTCTGTTGGGTTCCTTAGCTTGGGAAAGAACCTGCTTCTCCCACCTGGTACGTGACATGTAGCATATGCCATGGGTTCTCCAGACATGAAGATCAAGTTTATTTAACCACCTTAAATTTTTCAAAATGCAATAGATAAATGCAAAATGTAAAATCCTCCCCAAACTTCGTTTTAGCATACACGTTTTGCTCTTTGCGGAGACTGGATGTCTCCCAACTCTCCTGTGCTCAGGGGTAGAGCTCTGGAGGCTGGTGGGATTGTGGGGTGATGTTTTTACGGGTAGATTCACCTACCAAGAATTTCACCCACTGGGTGCTCTTAGGAGAAGGGGCTGGTTGAAGGGGTGGATAGTGGGTGTGAACAGAAGACCCCCCCACCCCCATCTCTTCCCTGTGCTCTCAGCTTTCTGGATGCCATGGTTTCTAGCTCTGCTCTTCTGCTGCACTGTTTCCACTGGGGAGCTGGCTGGCCATGGATGGAAACTGCGAGCCAAACACCTCTCCTCCTTTAAATTGTGAGTGCTGGGTATTTGTCCTAGCAATAAGAAAGCAACTACAGCATTATGTATATACAGGAGCAACTGGAATAGTAGCTGATTACTTTCAATGATCATTCACAGGGATTCTAACTTTTTTTTCCTTATCTTTTAAGTGACTATCCCATTTGGGAAATTACCACTTAAAGTTAAACTGCACAAAAATGTGTATTTTAACTGTGACCGTGATGGAAGACCTGGACGTTTGATAGTTTGTACTTGTAGTTTGTCTTCTGAAGAAGCATTTGTCAGTTAATAATTTGTTAATCACTGTATCAGTTGCATTTCTTTGGTTACAGCTGGATTAATTAGGAAGAATGGGGCATATTGAAAGGAAACTACATAGCTTTATAGAATTAAAGGAGCCTTTGGCAAGAAGAAGCCAGGAAGCTCTGGAGCTTTCATGAACAAGCCCTTGTTGGGCACTGCTGCCAGGATAGCACAGCTCCAGCCCTTTCCATCTTTGTGCTACTTTGCTTGAGATCCAGCTAGTACCAGAGCATACCCCTCAACAATCCTTCCACTCAGTCGGCTGGCCCAGCTCAAAATCCCACTACCACTGGGGATGTAGCTCAGTGGTTCTTCAGCTGTCTGACAAGTGTCAGGTTTTGAGTTCAATCCCCAGGACCACAAAAAATTGAAAAATTTAACTTTGCACTGCTTTGGGCAGTTTAACTCAGTGGTGCCATGCCAGCCTTCAAAGTGCAAGATCCTGAGTTTGATCCCCAGTTCCAGAAAAAAAATCCAATTGGAACCGTATGGAACAGAAGATGGACAGTTACCCAAAGGCAAGCTGGGCTCTTATGAGAATTAGTGGGCAGGGAAAACCAGAGCAGTCCGTACTGTGACTTAAGGTATCAGCTAGGGTGATTGTTGTGGAAATAACAATCCTCAGTACTATGGTGATGACAGGGTTCGCCTCTTTCACCATGTTAGGAGGAAGAGAGGTTGGTGTCCCAGGAGATGCCTGGTAGTCATGGCTGACAAGCAGGCTGAGATGGGCGAAAGGCATCAGGTGCCCCACACTGAGGAAGTGGGCACGGCTGGGAGAGAGTAAGGGTGGGATCAGATGGACTCATTTCTCTGACTGGGGGGTATTCATGCTGTTCTAGCCAGGGAGGTTAAAACTACTGCTGCAAATGGAAGATGGACGTGGGAAAAGCCAAGGACCTTTTTTTTTTGGAAGCAGGAGATGGAGTCCAAGTGGTAAGTGGAGGTTACCTACATGCAAGTCACATGTGGGCCTTTGCTGTGCAGTTGGAGTGGGTAATGTGTGTCAGATGTTTTATGCATGTGGACCCATTAGTGGGCCACCCGGAGGACAGCCCAGTGACACAGTAAATTAGACAGAAAGGAGAGTTTGCTGGTTTTCAGTGTGTAACACTTTACAGTTAGACTGGAGAGGGAAAAGGAGAAAATGCGAAGACTGTCCTGTGGTCCCCAGTGTGCTCTCCTCGCCAGGATGGTGTCCAGGCCTCAAGTTGGCCGGCATCATATATCTGCTGAGGGAGGCTGGGCACTCACCTGGGATGCAGATTTCTAGGCTCCTGTCAGACTGAGCCCCACAGCTAAAGCCCAGGAGTCTATTACCTCAGTGACAATCTCATTTCATACTGGCACTTATCAAAAGGTAAGAACTGCTGGCCTATGGCCGCCACCCCAGTGTTGTCGAGCTGTACAACTCAGGCGGACAGTCTCCTCATACCCAGGTGCCCCAGGGGACCAGGTGTGGGGGGCGTAACATGAACGGTGTCTCCTGAGCTGTGCACCATTGAGGTGCTGAGGACACACCCTAACTTGTGCTGCCATAGGCCGACTCCCAGCAGACGTTGTCATATCCAGGGAGTGACAGGGCACCAGCACATGCAACACACTCCCCAGCAGGAACTAAGGGCCAAATTCCTTCTACTTCTCATGGCAGAGCTTGCACTGACCTTCTGTGCCTCCTCAGAGAGCAGTGGAGGATGAGAACTTCATTCAGCACCCATAAGTAGGAATTACTTCCAATTTATTGTGCAGAGAAATCTAGGTCACAGACTCGAATTGGTTGCAAGAGATGCCTAAATGCCAGGACCGGGGATTGTACAGGGATGTGAGATTTGGAGTGTATTTTGTTCCTGCTGCTTTTTCTTACTGGCTGTACATTTTGAAAGCAAGTGCTTGGGAGACTAAGGAGAGAGGAAGTCAGGAAATGATGAACAAATTGCTTTTCCCCTGTACAGAATTGCTTTGAACAATATGTGATTTGGTTAGTGGCTCTTTCTTCAAACAAATTCTACTTATATGATCACAAAGTGTGATGAGCATTCTCTCAGTGTCCATGAGAGAAGACCTTAAATTGATTAAGAGTGGCCCATGTCCCATCAACTGGAGAATGGATAAAGAAGATGTGTTTTTTTTAATAAAATGGAGTATTATTCTGCCATAAAGAATGACGAGATCGATTCATTTATGTGCAAATGGAGACACCTGGAGGATATAGTAATAAGTGAAATAGATCACAGATAGGCAAATACCAGATCTTCTCTTTGATATGAACACCTGTAGATGCAAATAAGCTCTCGAAAGTATGACAGTTTTTAAAGAGTGGGAAATTTCCATAGGAAATTTGGTGTGGGAATGTAATGAGGGGAAGGAATAAATATGATTCAGAAAGAAAATAAAAGAGTATGTATAAAGGGGGTGGGGAGGTGTGGGTGGGTAGGGATATGGGTAAAAATGAGAATTAACTTGTGTCATGTACTGGTACAAATTCCCCAATGTTATATGTAATTGTGAGATGTATATAATTTGTACCAATAAAGAATTCAATTAAAAAAAAGAGTGGCCCACATGTTTGGGGATCCGGATATGCAAAGTCAAATAACATAGTGATTTTTGTGGAATTTATGTTTCAGTTGGGTGAGGTGAGAAAGATAAATAAGAATAACCTATGAGGCGAGAAGGAATGTTCCCAAGGTAAGGCAGGCGAGGGAGAGGGGACTTACTAGGAAGGGACATTTGAGGGTTCGAAGGTTCTGTGTCAAGGTGCTGGGTGGGCAGGGCAGGGAGGGGACTCAGAATGCCTGGCTGCTCACAGGGCAAGCGAGGCTGCATAGAGCTGCTCAGCCCAGGTGGAGAGGCCGTGCCTGCTGGCTGGAGGGCTTGGCCTCGGCCTCCTTGGTGGCGGGGCCAGGACCGGGAGCACGGGAGTGTTGTGTGAGCAGACACATGTGCTGGAAGGGAGGATGGCTGTGGGCTCCTCTCCTCTGGGGAAGCATCCCCCTGGCCAACTGTTTGAGGATCAATCAGCTCACATCACCTCCTTTAGGAAGCCGTGCCTGATCTTCCTCACATCCCTCTTAGCAACTGCTCTGATGGGTCCCTGCTGTATCCTTTGCAAATGAGCATGCTTGCACATGGCAGGTTCACTCCCTGGCCAGTCCAGGGTGCAATGAGCAGGGCCTGGCTGCGCCTTGCAGGCACCAGCACCTGCTGCGGTACCCAGCATTCTGTGGGAAACAGCAGTGTTCAGTGGATGAAATCCATTGCCCTCTGCCCTTGTCCTTTCTAAAGCTATGCATATGTACTAGTTATCAAATACTGTTTGTGAAGCACATTATGATTTTATTTAATTCCCATACAAAACTATTAGAAAATAATGCCAATAACATCACTACTCTGTTTCTTCCACTGAAACCAGATCCTCATGTGGATCTCACCATGCGTCACACATGCAGCAATCTGCATCTGCTAACCTACCGTAATCTCATGGCAGCCTCACAACACAGGTTACCCTTATTAACAAATAAGGAAACAGAGACCCAGAGTGAGGAACTCTCCAGGAAGTGGACAGGTTGGAATGTGGACTGCAGGGTCCGGTCCTCAAGACTGCGTTCTCTCTGTGAACTAGCTCCTGTCCAAGCACAGGCTCAAGGAGGTATCCTTAGATCACCCTGGCAGTGGTGGGCGGGGTACTGAGCCACGACTGTCAGCTCTAAAGTCCTAAGTGCATCATGTCCTGCCCTGCTCCCTCTTGAAAGTGATATGTGTGCACACTGGGGCTATCACTAAGGCATTTAGGAAGTGGGGTTTCTTCAGAGTGAAGCGATGTGTCGAAGGGAAAAGCCTGCTTCCTAGTTGAGCAGGAGCTGGGAACTCCTACCCAAGGCTGGAGTTGAGTCTGTGAGGAACGGAGATTCTACACAGCTTCCATGGAGGAGGTTTGCAGGCCAAGGTGCTACATCTGACACTACATTTAAGGTCCCAAGCTGGAAAGCACTATAAATAGATTAATAGATCTTTTTTTAAAAAGTCTGCTTAGCAGGCCGGAGATTTAGCTCAGTGGTTCTGGCGCCTGACTCGCAAGCACAAGGTCCTGAGTTCGATCCCTGGTAACCACATACAATGCTGGGCGTGGAGATTCACGCCCACCAGCCATCAATACCACATACCACAGTGCTGGGCATGGTGGCTCACGCCTGTAATCTCAGCACTCAGGAGGCAGAGGCAGGAGGATTGCTGAGTTCGAGGCTTGCCTGGGCTACA
>PVIC010051639.1:0-12433 GCA_004025085.1 Thryonomys swinderianus
TGCAGCCCCGTGACAACAACACATCCCTTTTCCTACATACACCTCAAATTTGTTGTTATATTTCTAATCATGTCTTAATGGTATACAGCTACGTGCAGGATATAGACATTATGAATTGTGCTGCCACAAATATTGTGCATGTATCACTATAGTATGATGACTTAAACTCTTTGGGGATGATATATAGCACAGAAGTAGTTGGGTTAGATAGAAGGCGTATTTTCAATTCTTTGAGAGGTCTCCACACTGATATTCATAACGGTGGTACTAATTTGTATCCCCGCCATCCATGCAGGATGGCTCCTTTCACCACAACCACGCCAGGATTTGTAACCATTTGATATTCTAACGAATGACATTCTTTCTTTCTAGGGCAATTCTTGGCTTTGCGATGAGAATTGGATACCTTTTGAGGATATTGATCATTGTTAGCCTCGATGAAAGTGACATTAGACACTTTATGGCTTGATTCAGTAATATAGTGAACCACAAATGATTTACTATTGCTGAAAAACAATCACAATTTTAATCCTATATTTAAAATTCAATGGCTGCTTTACAGGATATGAAAGGAGTAGAATAATGGACAAGAGAATAGAATCCTGGTGGAGGGTTCTGCATAGGCTGAAACTTGACTTGAACATTTTAAAAATCTTGATATATTAAAGAAGTATAATACTCCATGACATATGATACAAATATGGAAAATCTTCAGACTAAAAATAAATTATTATGACTAATGGGCACTAATCAATTTGAAAACATTCTTTTTTTTTTCAAATGCATATATTTCAATGTTCCTGTCATATTCTGAAACAGATCTGGAAATCTTATTTCCTAACTTTATTTGAGCCATTGTGGCTCTCCCAATGTACTGAGTTAACTCAAAACACTTACCTTTCATAGTCATTTTGATTTTGACTTAAATCCATAGTATTGGGTACCAGATCTAGTGAATCAGGTAGAAAAGGACACATCGAAATGTTTTTATGACTCTTTCTTTTGGACGGTAGCAGGATTAACTGTATTTTTGATCATACCTCAAAAAGACACTCAAGAAAGTAGAATTTAAGAATTGTTTTAGAATGTGCCAGGCACCTAGAGACCACAATGCTAAGTCAAATAAATGAGACACAAAAGATTAAAGCTTCTATTATTTACCTTATATGGTAGACCAGAGTATAAATACTATGAAAAGCAAAATAAAAGACAGATGGTAGGAAAAAGAGAAATGGACTTAGTGGAGGAGGAAGGGAATGTGAGAATGTTAAAAGACAAGAGAAGGAGGGAGACGTGAAGGGGTTCAAGATGGGGTAAGTGTGTGTTTCAACTTTCTTCAATGACTGGGCTCATTATGTACTGCAAACATATACTGTTAAAAAGAAAGAAATAAGAAACAAAGTGGCAGAAATGATGGAATATATGTGTTTGGGCTGAGGGTAATAGTTTTGAGGGGGATAAAGAGCCTAGTTTCATTTGCCATAAACAATATTTTAAAATTTAAACACACACCACATGTGTTGATCAGCCTTTGTAAGTTAATATTCTAGAAAATGTATTAGGCTCCATAAATAAAACTATTGAAAGTTAGCTTCACCCAGCCAAGAATTATTGACATCTGATTCTCTAAAAGAATAATCAGCCTACAAATTCCAAAATCTTTTCTATCTGACTATCTCTCCCAACACAAAAACTCAAAATCAGTAAGCCTCTATAGAAGAGATGATCTGTTTTTTCAAAAAAAAAACATTAACATAGAATAAATGTATACAACCTTGAAGTCATTATAGGTTTCAATGAATATTAAGAAAATTAACAACTACAGAGTGTGACTTATTTGGATCCTGATTTTAAACACCTTGAAAAAAATTTCACCCTAGTTGAGTACATTTATTGTGATCAGTAAATGATATTAGAGAAATGTTCCAGATTTATTTGCTATAATAATGGCAAGGTGAAATTTGAAAGAAAATAAAACAACACCGAGAAATATATTAATAAAATGTTTAGAGTAGAAGAGAGATGATATGTTGCTTTAAGAACCTGGTTTAAAATCAATCAGGGGATGAATCAAAATACATATCAGTGGATTAACAAAGAGCAAAATATGATCAATATATGCAATGGAATACTGATCAGCCATAAAAGTGAAATCCTATCATTTGCAACATCATGAATGAAAATGGACATCATTATGTGAAGTGATCAAGACATAGGAAATACCATGTTCTCACCACTTTGCAGAAAGGAACAGCCCTACTCCTTGGCAAAACTCAGTGGAACGCTGGTTACTAGAGACCGTCCAGGCTGGGGCAGCACAGAAAACAGTAGGGGAAGTAACTATGGGTCTTTCTGACTACTCTTAAATTCACCATCTATGACTCAAATGACTAGAAAAAAGTATAAAATTTCCAAAACCTAAAGATAATTAATGTTAGAAGAGATAGAAATCTTATTTTGATGATTTGATTACCACACAGAGTATTTGTGAAATACCATTATGTAGCACATAAAATGTACAAATGTCATGTATCAAAAATAAATAAAATATCAAATATGAAAGAGAATGTGATGAAGAATGTGAAATAAAGTTTTTTAAAACGTTGCTAGTTTTGCATCTGCAAGCTTTATGTAGTCAGCTATTAGCTCTCTATTTCTTTTATACATTTAACTTTTTTCCATGGTAATAATACATGTAATTCTAGAGTTGAATTAGTATAAGCATTGAAAGAGGTAAGAACGTTCCTTATAATATCTACAAATGTGGTTCAGTCACAAGTACATAGGTTTGTTATTCTTCTGTGTTTGTGACTATGAATTTTTATGAATTATTTACTTTTCTTCTATGTACTTAAGAATAACAATGCCAGTAGGCGATATCAAAGAAGCAATTTATTTTATTCATTCAAAGGCATGTGGATGTTTATTCTGGTATGAACTTCCAGAGGCTAGACAGTACAAGTTGTATGAAATATAAACACTTGAGTTTTCTTTTGATACTATTATTTGTGAATGTCAAGAAAAACCTGCAAAACTGGGATCCTATTTCTTTTTGGTTAATTCTGGACTCCACATTCACTTTAAACTCTACTTCAAATCTTTCAGGTTCTAATGTCTCACGATTAACGTTTTATCTGATGATTGCATATGCACCTTCCAAACTCCCAGGTTTTATACAGTTTCCTTAATGCTAACCTTGAGCTCTTCCAACAAAAAGAAAATTAATTTAACATAAAATTAATTGATTTTCTTGGTTCTTGGTATATCTGACGAGGTTTACTTACCTCCTATGAGTGTAGGTGGTAATAAATATAAATCATAAATATTGCCTTTTGCTTTCTGCAGATAAAAGTTGACAAATGCAAACTACACTAAAGCTTCATAGCATTTTTCTGTAAATTTCATATGCTACATTATGCCTATTTTCTCTTGGCTTAAGGAATCCATTACATTATTAATGATATGCAACATAAAAAGTAAACCAGAATAATTACAAAAATAACATACCAAGCATGAGATTGTTCAGAGAATAACAATATATTTGGAAGAACAGAAATTGGTAAAATACCTACAGTTAGTTCATATTAGTTGTGCATATCCCTGAATAGGATTCCACAGCAGAACACATAACAAGTCATAGGTGAAATTTAATCATTTGATAATGTACTTGACTCATCTTTGCTTCCAGGTAGAAATGCAGTAAACATCACCTACAATTCCCTATTATTTAGAGATGCCACTCATTACAAGTTTCTTTCCTATAATGCACCTGGTTTATCACTTATAAAGCTCAGCCAAGCTCTGAGACTCTTTTATGCTACTTAAGAAAGTTCAGCTACAAATCCTAGTAGAATAGCAATTCTTCCTGTCTACCTAGGTTTCATTTCTTTCTTCTGCTCAAATGCTAAATTCCATAAATAATTTCTGTCATGTCTCTTTCATAAATGCGTACGTGTATTAAGAACACTAAATAATTCTCTGCTCTTGATTTCAACAGGTCTTTTGCTAAATTTTACATAATGAATCTAACATTTATTTGTTAGCTTTATGTGTCTCCATCCCCTCCTGGAAATAAAGGCCACAGAAGATGGGATCTCTCTGGCTTAGTGCGTCACTTACATCACAAAAGGGACTGAAATATGATAGAAACTCCACAAACATTTTGTTGAATGAACAAATGGAATAACTCACTACAGAAAAAACAGTTCCCTGAAGTGTTTGGATAATTCTGTACAACAAAAATCCTTTATATTTTGTCTCATCGTTATTGTAAATACACAGATTAAGGCTCAGGGATTTGGTTAAGTGACAGCACCACCTGACTTGCAAGTCCAATATTTTACCAGAGAAAATGACATGAGATAAAATACTTAGATGATAAAGAATTGGAAGAGTAAGAGGTTACATTATTGAAAAAATTTCCACATACATATAAAAAGGAAAACTAATAAAACCATATTGCCAATTAGAAACTGAAATTCTGAGAAGAATCCATTTAGATCTTATATTTAAATTCTTTAGAATTAATGATGTAAACATTTACTTCATAAGAACTATACTGAGTAATGTTAGAGCAATTAAGAGCTAAGACAACGTATACATAAGAAAGTCCTAGATCTTTGCTCTATCATGGCTTTAACAAGTTACAATAAATTCTCTAAGATTCAGTCCATTTAAAAAAACAAATCAAAAGCATACCGGAGTAGTTCAAAGAATTCCATGGAAAATTATCAGCACAATATGGGAAAGAGACTGTAACTAGGATATATTTTCATGATCTTCTTATTCCTGGATAGAGCTACCAGTAATCCTAACTTCTCTTTACAAAAGGGTGATCATGTTCCTAAATTCCAGAGAAATGAATGCCAACCCAAGTGCGCAAAACCATATTCAGGAATATGGAAATAAAGGCCACAGAAGATGGGATCTCTCTGGCTTAATGAGTCACTTACATCACAAAAGGGATCAATTATAACACCTCTATTAAATATGCACCTGTCAGCATCCACTATAGGAATAGCATACATGTCATACATACTTACTATATAACAGATTTGTTAGACACAATCCACAGTGTTAGGAGAGGAGGTGTCTGGATGTTCATCTGCAGGATAAAAGGTGGAAGAATGGATAAATGACTACTGGTGAGCAGCGGAGCTAGAAGGTCCAGAAGTAGTTGAAGGCGCGGGCCTGCAAGTTTACTGCTGCGTTGTGTTTGTGAGCCTGCAGCGGAAACTCGAAGAATCTTCCCTGAAGGTTGAAGAGTCTGCACTGGAAGCCCGAAGAAATTGGAGATCCTCACTTGAAAATGATGTCCAAGCTTAGAGTTCCTGCGAAGCGAAAGAGCCGTCTCCCTGCTTCCTCTTTTCGTTCCACGCGCTTCACCGGCACCCTGGGGTTGGCCTTTCTTCCTGTGTGCGGCCTGCACGCCAGTTATCCACAGGCACAGCTGGAGCGTTACTAACTTGCTCTGTGCTTCTCACTGAACATCACTATCTACAGCTTGCAAATGTGAAAACTAGACACTACTCCTTAAACCATATATGATCTCCCAATACAATAGCAGGTTCATATTTATGTATTACATGATACAAATACCCAGCATACAGCTGGAAACACACTCATTCCCTGTCAATGTAGAGGGCAGTTTCCTTTGGGTGATGCTTCTACTTCGTCTAACATTCCATAATTGAAACATGACATATTTAGCAATAATAAAGCACTACAACACCAATCAACATTATGCTACAAAGAAATAAAGTGAAAAATATATGTGTTTTATATGCACAGGCATATTGACAAAATAAGACAGAAACATAGAGATACATTTATATTGGACACAATTATCAGCACTGGGACAAAATTGGCATCCATAACTTGAAAAGGGAATCTATCAAGTTTTTCTTTAAAACAAACAAACAAAAAAGGAAACAAAGCTTGTGTACATAGGGGCAGGGTGGGTGTAGTGTGGGTAGGGGAAGGGGAAGAAATGAGAATTAAATTGTGTCATATACTGGTACAAATTCTCAACGTGGAGTGTAATTGTGATGTGTATACATAATGTACCAATAAAGCGTACCAATAAGATAAAGAAAAGGGAATCTATTTGGCTTCCTTCTTTTGTCGGTAGCTGGGCAGGCAGGGGGGGCGGAAGGGAGGGAAAGAGGCTCAGACCTGGCAGTGAGGAGGCGGCGCGAGGAGAGGTGCCAGGCTGCCCCAGCGGCCCCGTGATCCTCCGCGGCGGGCCCAG
Source organism: Thryonomys swinderianus (assembly GCA_004025085.1). Classification (NCBI taxonomy): domain Eukaryota; kingdom Metazoa; phylum Chordata; class Mammalia; order Rodentia; family Thryonomyidae; genus Thryonomys; species Thryonomys swinderianus. The sequence goes on from PVIC010051639.1 coordinate 6,251, forward strand.
CCTCCGAAGGGCAGCCAGGGGCACAGCCTGGAGACGCAATCACGTCAGGCTCGCCCCGCTTCTGAGAGCACGGGCCGCGGGGAGACATCGAGATACTGACTCAAAACACCTTTTCCTTATTCTGCCTGGGGGGGGGGTTGCAAGTGACGGTGCACGGTCTGATTTAGAAGCCACGTGCGTCGATGTCCGCTCCTCTCTGTCACGCTGGAGCTCTGAAGGCCCCCGTGAGTGGTCTTGCAGGCGCGTTTTCTATCACACAATTATAATGTCCATCAAACATGGTGCCTTTGGACCTCTTAGCTGATATTTTTCAGAGGTGAGTAAATCCTCGGATCATCAAAATATGTTTGAATGTAAGACAGTGCTATACACCGTTCATCGCTGTGTAATGATGGAAAGGAATTACCTGGATGATTTTGCAAATTGTAATATCGATCCTGAGAAAACTTCATATTATTTGATTGTCTGGAAAATTTTGACATAATTAACACAACGTTAGAATGGTTTTTAAATGATGACGAAGCCAGTTTACCTTCTTTGCTTCTTTAAAAAACACCTGGAGGTTAGGGGCTGGAGGGTTAGCTCAGTGGTTCCGGCGCCTGCCCGCAAGCGCAAGGTCCTGAGTTCGATCCCCGGTAAACACATATAATGCTGGGCGTGGAGATGGCTCACGCCTGTCATCCCAGCACTCGGGAGGCAGAGACAGGAGGATTGCTGAGTTTGCAGCGGCTTGCCTGGGCACCAGAGTGAGCTCAGGGCCAGCCTGAACTACAAAGTGAGACCCCGTCTCAAAAAGCAAAAAAATAAATTAAAAAAAAAAAAAAACAAACACCCTCTACTATGTATTCCAGGGACTGTGTAGGTAAATTGCGACTCTCTTTGTTAACTGTTCGTTACTGTCCTGAATTGAAGAAGCTGAGTGTTGCCTGCTTTGACTGCAGTGTTTCCTGGCATGTATATTTGCCGTGTATCCAATCCCATGTTTTGAATTGTTCACGTCTTTTATCATCAAAAAATACACAGAATATCTTATTTTCACTTGAAAAGGCATGACTAGAAATCAAGCTGCAAGAGAATGAATGAACTGTTTCCAGCCTCTTATAGGGAGATCAGGGCTGCTGAGGAAACGGGGGAGGGGCTACGGTCACACTTAATTATTAAGCAAATTTCTGCTTCTGAAAGTAGTCTCAGTCTACTTTGAAGCGCTGAACATGACCGAGTTTTCGCCACAGTCTTGCACTCAGGTGGGAAAGTCACCCCGAGGCTTCCTCCCGAGTGACGGAAGATCTGCCCCTCACACGGCTGCTGACGGAGTCCCAGGCTGCTGGAATCTGTCAGGAAGCCCGAGCCACGGTGTGCGTGCTGAGAATAACCCGAAACTGCAAGTATTCAATTATATAGCAATCGACATTGCTCGGCTCTTTTAATTCTCTGAAAGACATCCCTAACTTTCAGAGATTAACCGCGCACCATCTGTATCCAAGGTTGACACTAATTGCAGGTAAATAACATTAAAGCTCATTTTCCAGACCTGCAGATTGCAACCCGTAAGCAGATTCAAGGTGGTCATTTTCTTGAAATCTTCACACGATCCCCCGAGTAGGCTACACGGGGACTGTGTCTCCTTCGTTTCACTGCCCGAGGCTCCGAACTGCTGCTCTGAGGCTCACACAACCGTCCCGAACTGTCTAAACTCTACATGTACCGGCAACTTTTACCTTCATCAGAAATATGTAGTTTATCCAGTAATATTATTTCCTAATTATTCCCTTATTTCCATGAATAACCATGCATTCCCTCATAACTAATACAGTAAAATTCATGGTTTCTCTGTTGTGTCACTATTTGAAGGAAGCTTCATTCCGTCAGACTGGAAAAGATATGTGCTAGGACACGCTCACCGAGCAAGACTTAGCATGTGCTTGTTTTTGGTTTAATTTATTTTAAGTAATAGTGTAAAAGAGCCGATTGTGACAGAAGTTTTACCACACTTGTTTTTAGTACTATAGGTTAGGAGTGATCCTGAGCCACACTGTTGTCATGTAACAATCATAATCATCTACTGAATGAGAACTACAGGCAAAGTAGGTCTTCAATCGTAACAAAGAAATTGCTATGGGAAGACGAGAGAAGGGCATGGTGAAGTTCGAGGTGATTCGAATAGGAGCAATTTAACTTATTAAACTAGAAATTGGTGTGAAAAACACAGTCCAAAAATGGCAGAAAATATTGCTGCGCTCTTATTTTTGTAAAGTTTTGATTTTTGCTTTTCTGGAATGATCAAAGTGTCTTTATGTTGAACTGAAATAAGTCCCAGGAAAAACCTAGTTTAGAGAATATTTGTTATACTTTCTAATTTGATCAGATGGAGTGATTATAGTCAAAGATTGATAGCAGTTACCTGATATCCTTTTATACAATGCAAATTGCACAAGATAGTAAAGAAGCCATCACTGATACGCTTACTGTGAATTAAATTGGTGCAGTTAAGTTGCTGAACAGCAAATAACTATATATATATATATATATATATATATATATAGCCATTTATTTATGACTAAGGGAAATGAGAAAAGGGGAGAGAGGGGGGAGAGGGAGAGGAAGGGAAGGAGAGAGGAAGGAAGGAAGGAAGGAAGGAAGGAAGGAAGGAAGGAAGGAAGGAAGGAAGGAAGGAAGGAAGGAAGGAAGGATGGAAGGAAGGAAGGAAGGGAGGAAGGAAGGAAGCAAACCTAAAGTATATAGTTTCAGAGACTTTGGTAAAAAAAGAAAAACAATATAAATCAGACCTCTTAAATGTGTTTGCTCCTTCAAATTTTGCTTAATAGACTTCATTCTCAAAAAACAGTAGGTGTTACTAAATTCCCTTCTTTGACAAGCACAAAGGAGAGAAAGAACTTGCTGAGTGTCTGGGAGCCATCGTCAACTTGACATAGTGAGGTACATTAGCTGCAATACAAGTAGGAAGGTAAGAACCAATTGATAAACTCTAGCAGGCTTTATCATTTTGAGACTTCCAATTATGGTGTACTTAATATAAATTATGCCTTAAGCGTGAAGGGGCCTAACTTTATTTAAAACTGGGTCAATTCCAAAAGTTTGGATCAGTTATAAAAGGACCTGAGAACTTGTCAAATGGTGATTACAATTTTGGAATTATTGAAAAAATGGAAGATGGTGTAAAAATTCTTCTCAGATCACTTGAAAAATATCAATTTTCAGTGACATTTCTTATGAAAATGGGGATTTTTGTTGTTGTTTTTCTTTTTTGGGGGGATGGGGATATTTTTAATAAAATATATTTTCTATTAACTCAGTTTTTCCTTCACCTCCTACTTTTTCATGGATGGAGTAAAAGAAGTCACTATTAGAAAAATTTAAGAGTTCTTAGGATTTTTAAAAATAAATTTTCATTTGCCCAAGGCAACTTTACTAGCTATCTAGAAACATAATAATTAGAATACTGTCCATTGAAGATAGAAAAGCAGAATTATTTGAATATTGCTTGTGCCATATCTTGGCATCTCTGGAGATATAAATTTCTTGCAAAGAATGCAGTGATATCAGCAAAAAAAGACTAGATGATAAAAATGCAGGGGATCCCCAAGATCTCAGAAGGGAGCACTTGGAAATGACAGATAGTTTGGAGGATACGAAACTTGCTGTGGGCAAAACCTGAGAGACCTAAGGTAGAAATGCTGGCACAAAGTGTATGATAACTTACCAGAAATTTGCATAAATCAGTATGAAACATCCAACTTTCTAGAACATTATTAGAATTATGTCAGAAATACTGAGAAGAAGTTGGAGGTCTCTGTAGGGTAAGTGGCTAAAAATACACAGTACATGAAAGTCATTAATCTCAAGTGAAGCAAACATTAGAAACAGTGGATGTTTTCATTTATCAATCACAAATGGACAAGCATTGACATTTTTATTACATTTGCCGCTCTTGCTATGCCTCCTTTCTGCCAGTCACAAAACAAAGTGATTGAAGAAAATACATTGAAATATTCATGACAATGTTGGAGCATTTGTTTGAAATTTAAAAGGGTTATATCTGTCTATAATCTATTAAAATAATCACATTCAAATGCATGATGGCTTTCCTATTTGTAATGGTTAAAAAAAATGATCTTACAGGGCTAGGGATTTAGCTCAAGTGGTACCATGCCCACCTTGGATGCACAAAGACCTGAGTTCTGTCCTCGGTACCGCCAAGAAAAAAAAAAATGATCTTACAGAATTATTCTTGTCACACGGACAAGAAGAACATGTATTTCCATGTATTTTAGTAAAACCTAAAGTACATTTTCAGCTGCCTGCTAAGTAGTGCATTAAGAAGTGTTGGGTTCGGGCCAGAGATTTAGCTCAGTGGTTCCGGCACTTGCCTCGCGAGCTCAAGGTCCTGAGTTCGATCCCGGTAACCCCATAGAATGCTGAGCATGGTGACTCATGCCCGCCAGCAATCAATACCACACACCACAGTGCCGGGCGTGGTGGCTCACGCCTGTCATCCCAGCACTCGGGAGGCAGCGGCAGGAGGATTGCTGAATTCGAGGCCTGCCTGGGCCACATAGTGAGCTGAGGTTCAGCCTGAACTACAAAGCTAGACCCTGTCTCAAAAAAAAAAAAAAAAAAAAGTGTTGGGTTAAACAGCCTCGTTGTGCAAAGACAAAATAAGAGAAAAGATAATTGAATAGGCTAAAAAAATCATGTATTCATCTCTTGAAGGGTAATTTCATGAAGAGGGCAGATTTCATATAAGAGTAAGTCAGATTCCATGCACAGTTCTTGGGCTAAAGTTTCTCTGACCAGGCTAAATTTATAAACACAAGTGATTAAATTATCCTTTTGTGTAATGTTATTGGCAAATGCAGCTTGATTAAATAAAGTCAATTATTTATTCACAATGCATTTGTTCTGTAGTTTCCAAAACAGTATTAACATAATGGCATGCATTATCTTAATAAAACTTAGGAGTGGTCCTACAGTTTTGATGATCATTTGACTCTATTTTTCACTGGAAATGCTTTTCTTTACCTAAAACACGACATCAATTTAAAGAAATATACTTCAAGACCAGATATATAAATATTTTAATAGAAGCACAATATGTTGGGTGAAAAGTACACTAATGAAATGATTCTTATGATCAAAATATGCTCCATTTGTCTTACAATCATTTTTGTTAGTTTGATAGGTAGGTGCAAAGTTTGAGAAGCTTTTATAATAATAATAATTGTAAAACTACACAATCTTGCAGTAGTAACTACCATTTAAATTCTTTGTATGCCCTAGTTTTTGTGCTAATTGTATTATATTTCTTAAACAATATTCAGAGCAAAATTAGCTGATGATGATGATGGTTTCAGTTGTAGTGATGAAAAAAAGATCCATCTGTAGAGATTAAGAAGTTATATACACTCAGGATAAACTCAGGAGAACATGAGATAGAAAAGGCAGCCCGAGTAGCACACCGACTGCCAGTCAGACCCCTCTGTTCTCTTGAGCACCAAGGCCTGGAGTTTCGACATCAACAGAGCTCACCCTGCAGCTTTTCCAGACCCACACAAAACAAAGCCTTCATATTTACATCTGAACAATGAAACATTGACCACTATCCAAGGCCCAGTAGAGCAAGCAGTGGTCTGTACTGAGTTATAGGCATTAAGACGACTTCCTTCACAGATAAAGCTTCCACCTCCAGATGCTCTCCTCTCATAATTTAGTTAAAAATATCAATTATAGTAGTATCGCTATTGCCAGTCCATAACAAATTTCCTGTTCCTTCAACATTCCTCAAATCAATTAAAAACAAATCCTGTAATGTGTCTTCTCTAAAACTCTTCTATCAAACTACTCCACAGAGTCCCACGGTGGGCGTTTCCCCTAAGGCATCAAGTCTTGAAACACTTGTTCAATTGTTTATTTTTAATATGTAATTATCTCCCCTCTCTTGCTACCAAGTCAAACCCTACTAATTGTCATTGAGGGTAGTGCTCTGGTTTCCACTGACACATTTTTCCCTTCTCTCCAAGCATTTCAACCTTAAAAGTAGAAACTCAGCTTTAAAAGACTCAAATCCAGCACATCATTCATCTCATGAAGAGCCAGAAAATATAAATAGTAACTTTTCAGTGGTGGAATCTTTATGTGAACACTTATAACTTATGTTTGTTTTAC
>PVIC010051640.1:0-12421 GCA_004025085.1 Thryonomys swinderianus
GCAAGAGTCACCACGCCCAGCATTGTATGTGGTTACTGGGATCAAACTTGGGACCTTGCACTTGGGAGGCAGGTGCCAGAACCACTGAGCTAAATCTCCGGCCCCAGTATTCCTACCTTTCTCCTTTCACCTTTCCAAACTCTCATTGTCTTCTCACCTATATTTTTATTCTGCTGAATATTATTTTACTCACATAGCAAACTGTTAATACTTACTGAGCCCAGTTACCCTGTCCATGACAGTCCTCTGAAAGGTCCAGCAGACAACTGTGCCACTGAGCCCAGAGCCCAGCAACAATGTAAGGGGAGACACTCAAATCTGGAAGTTAGGAAAACTCAGGTGGTCACTAGGAAATGCAGCAAAGCATGCTGAAGAGTCACAGAGGGAGAAGAGCAGGGAACCAAGAACAGAACCTTGCAGAGCACCAGGATAACCTAGCAGCCCCAAGAAGGGCTATCAAAGGAGACAACAGCTGAAGATGAGTCAGACTGGTGTTACAGTAGCCAAGGGTCAGCAATACACCTTCCTCACAAGAGAGTGAGAAGAGAAAGGAGGGAGTCAGAGGAAGACTGAATGACAAGTGCTAAAATCCTGTTCAGTTAAACGGGAATAGTTAAGTTCTAAGGCTCTACAGCGCAGTTAGGTGAGTACAGTTAACAATATTTCATAAAGAACTAAAAGAGAGGTCTTCAAAGGTCTCAACACAAAAAATGATGAGATATTTAAGGAGAAAGAAATGCTAATTAGGCTGATTTGATCATTACAGTTGTATATATTATGGAATTATCACTGTACCTCTAAAATTAGTAAGGCTTCTCAAAGACACACAGAAGAATACATAATCCCCAAATACTTACTCAGATATCAGCCAGTACTTCTTGCAGTGTCTTCTCCACAGTGGATCATGGCTTGATAGTTGGCTAAGTCTTCGACTCACATAGCAACAACTAGTAGTAACCAGGTTCACAGGAGTAAAAAAAAAAAAAAATGCAAAAATATTAAAAAATAAAGATTAAAATAGTCATTGCTAAACTTTCTTGTATTATTTTTACTTTTCTTTCCAATCAAAATGGTATTTTCTGGGCATACTTGGGAAGCTGAGGCAGGAGGATACTAAGTTCTAGATCAGTGTGGGCAACTTACCAAGTTTAAGATCAGCCTAGCCTAAATAATAAGACTCTATCTCAGAAATGAAAACAATATTTTCTAAGACAGCACTTTGTTTAACATGTTAAGCTAGTATAACTATCATGAGTAATAAAATCTCTCATAAATTCTGCTACTATAATTGTAATTTTTATAATAAAGTCTATAAAACATGTACCATTAGAGTTAAACCCAAATCAAATAATTTTCACATTATTATTATCAAAATAGTAAACACCTCTGTGTATAAAAATGTTATTCATACATAAGCAAAAGTTATCAGGTCTTTTTCTCATGATTTATAAGACATGCTACAAATGCACATATCTTTTGCTTTGTTATAATTTTTTAAAGGAAAAAATTACTGCAAGCACCCATACTTTTCATTAATGCAACTACTAGAAAATCCACCTAAAAAGACATCTCTACCATAATAGTTCTGATTCAATATTCATGACCATACAAGTTACCAGCTGCCTCAAAGCATGGAAGGTTAAAAGCAAAAGTTTTTCCCACTATATAATGGACATGAGCCACCATGCCCAGTATTGTTGTATGTGGTTCCCGGGAATCCCTATCTAATACAACAGTACTCCAATCCTATAAATGGTACCCTACATAACTAATATGCCAAAAGAATGAACCTGGATTTCTATTCTTTCTGAAGAGAAATCACAACTCACAGGAAGTAAGTATTCAAAGATCTCACTTGGGCAACAATCAGGTAGTTTCTAAGGCCGTGAGTAGGGTGAATTAAAAATCTATCTATGAGGGCCAGAGATTTAGCTCAGTGGTTCGAGCACCTGCCTAGCAAGAGCAAAGTCCCTGGTTTGATTCCCGGGAAACACATACAACAATACTGGGCATGGTAGCTCATGCCCACCAGCAATCAGTACCACACACCACAATGGCAGGTGTGGTGGCTCATGCCTGTAATCCCAGCACTTGGGAGGCAGAGGCAGGAGGGCTGCTGTGAGTTCAAGGTTTTCCTGGGCTACATAGTGTGCTCAAGGTCAGCCAAAACTACAAAGCAAGACCCTGTCTCAAAAACAAAAGAACAAAAAACTATCTATGATACATTATTAGCCTTTGATTTTAAGGTTTTACAGAAAGACCATCACACAAGAACCTCTCCAGCTTTTATAAACTCAGGATCCATTTCCCCTTCCTTCTCCCTTCATGGGTGCAGCAGCTATAATAAGCACCAAAGATAATTTTGATGCACATGGTGTTCTACCTGGAGACTGATTCAGATGGCCTGGAGTGAGAGTTGTGTTTCAGGTACGAATGTCTGCAAGGTGTCATGGGTATTAATTTGATGCATGGTGAAGGTGGAGAATGGCATATGATGAATCCCTGGGATGGAGAAGGTATCACATAATTTCAAATTCAAATGATGCAGCTGATCCTAAGCCAACATCCTCACAAACCAACTCAATCCAAATGAATACAGCTGAGCAAATATGTACCCAAAACATCAGGACTTGGCAATGGCTTGGCAAAGCTTGCCAGTATGGTGTAGGATAGAAGCTGTGGTACACTGGACACATGAGTAACAGTCAGTGGTGATCACCTCAGCTGAATTCCAGTCACTATTGGAGGGGCTCTGTTTAAATTTTGATCACCACCTAAAACATTTAAAATAAAATCTACTCTCCTGCTCTGGGCTCACAGGTCTTACATGACCTCAACTAATCTCATCTCAAACCAGTCTGCTTGTGAGTCACTCACTACTTCCAGTCCACCAGCCTTCTAAACTTCTCCAGTGGCTCATGCTGTTGAACAGTTCCATCAGCCTCTGAATACAGTTTCCTCTGCCAGGATTGCGCTGTGCTGCTATAGCATCTTTCTCCATTGTGAACTAAATGGTCATCTCTTCCTCCCCGTTTCTTAACAGAGCATCTCTTTCTTCCTTGTAATTATGCACCATCCATCTTTCCATCTTGCCTCTAAGTCTGTAAGCTACATGAGAGAGACCTCACCTGTTTTGTTCACTACTATTTTCCTTACATTTAACGGGCTGGCAACATAGCAGGTACTCAAAAAAATCTGTCAAATGAATGATGAGTACAAGGATTAAACAGGACAGTTCTTATATTTGTGAAGTGCACAATCTATCTGAGATTAAAAAAAATTCTGGAGAGGAAGCAATAAAGTAGAGGAGGGATTCAACTTTCAACTTGCCAGGCTGAGAAGAGGGGGAAGAAGGGATCCCAGGCAGCTAAAAGCCTAAGCTACACAATAAATAAGTGCAAGTTAGCACAAGTCTAATTTGACTACAGTAGACTGTGCAGATATGATGGTGGAGGAGAAATAAGGGCTGAAAAGCCTTACTTGTTAGGCCAGATGATAATGGCCTTGAATGTCCAGAAGTTCAGGTTAGAGTCTACAAATACCAGGTATCATAAGTTTTAAAGGACAAGGACAGCAAGATCTGTTTTGAAAATTACTGTGGCAGCAATAAAAACTACATGTGGTGGGGTGATAGAGGAGGGGTATCTAGATAGTAAGCGGTCACAGCAACAGAAATTTCAGATGAAACCAGTTGGAGCCAAAACAGCCTTCTCTAAAGAAAAATTTTATGTTTCTGCATTGGTACAGGCTGAGCAAGGAAAAATGTATTTTCTAAAAAAATTAAAATGTCAGCAGGTACTATAGTACAGGTAGCAGCCAGGAACCCGAGGTATCTGTCCATCACCACTTAGCTAGGCCAACCAACAGCTGTCTGTAACTCCAAGAAATAAATATGTATTCCTAAAAGAACCCCTAATAACACAGGACACAGTAGCTAGAATCATATGTTTCAAATCCAGTGATCACACACACACGCGCGCGCGCACACACACACACGAAGCAAAGCTCACCTATTTGTCCTGAGAGGGAGGACATCCTCTGCAAACATACATGGTAGCACAAGAAACTCACAGCCAGGCTGTCAGCGATATAAACAATCTGACGCCGGGGTGCGGTGCGGAAAAAGGAGTGGGTAGCACCATTTCTTCCAGCATCCCAAACAGTCCCAATCCCTGAAAGAATTGGGCACTTAACCACCCTTACCAGCAACTGACGATTATCTCTGATAGATGACCCGAACGTAGGAAAGCCGAGGCGCACTTAAGACCGTCACCTGTACCGCGCCACCGGAAGTCAGTACCAAAACACAAAATCCAACATCCAATCGTAAGGAGGAAAGGCTGAGAGCAAAACAGTTCTCAAACACATAAGTCCCAAAGTGAGCCCCGCCAGTGATTGCAGTGTTGGCGTCATACCTGGGCTGTCAGGGTGGCCTGTCACCTTCCCCCGCGCGCTCTATCTGTCCACGCCGGCACGGAGCCCGCAGGCCTCAGCCCAGCAAGGAGGAGTGTGGGCAGGGACGGGGTTTATCTACGGCGTCCAAGGCTTGGACAGACTAGGCGGGACCCGTCGCGAGCCGGCGGTGCGACAGGACAGCATGGGGGAGCCAACTCCGTCCCGGGCCACTGGGCCTCGCTGCGGCCTGGGAGAGAGGGCTCTGGCGCTGTGGGTCCTGGGCGCTGGATGTGAAAAATATCTCAAGGCGGGGCCCTTCCGTCCCGGTCCCTCGGCCCCCAGGCGGCTGGGCAGGATAAGGGCGACCCAGGCGTCACCTTCTGGAGACGCACGATCTGGAGTCCAACAGCCTCCAGGCCTCCTTCCCTAGTGCCCAGTGCCTCCTCCCGCGTACTCCCACCCCGACCACGCGCGCCGTGCATTACTTGATGAGGTCTCGGTAGTCCAGAAAAGATAAAATGAGGAGCAAGGGATCGGTAGGCAACGATTCCAGGGTCATCAGCGGCGATTCGGCCTCCATGGCCGCCATCTTGACTGGCGCGGTACAGCCTGGCCCCGCCCCGGCCCCGCCCCTGTCACCGCGCCCCGGCCGCTCCCCAGCAGGGCGCTCAGGTTTATTATGTAACCGGTCTCGGGCCCCGCCCCCAGGGCGGGCAGAGGGCGGGCCCTTTTGTCCACAGCTCCCGTCAGTCAATCGCACCTGCCTGGCCTTCTTCTGGTGTCCTGCGCCCGGACCTGCCCAGGCTTTTAGTGACTGTTCCCAAATATTTTGCCTCACCCTCTCCCTTCAAGATTTTATGCGCAGTTTCACACTCCATATCCTCAAATCCTCGTCCTGAACTTCACACAAATTCCTCTCTGCCCTTGATCCCCAAATCCTCCATCTCTCTCCCTTTCCCAATCCACTTTCATTCTTCCCCAGCAGTCCAGGCCCGACGTGTCCCAAGCAGACAGCACAGCTGCTCTGAGCCTTGCACTTAGTAGGGGCCAGCCTGGGTATGTGCCAGAGGCGTGGGGAAGGTTACTCTTCCCATGTGGGAAATAACCCTAGAGGACAGTGTCTTACCACCACCACCCCAAGCAAAATATATATATGCACATGACCCTGCATGTCAGCTGCTTTCACCTAATTTCCTTGCCTGGGCTGTTTTTCAGGTTATTAGAGTAATGCAAAAGGTACACTAAGTGGATTTATCTGTGTATGTGTTAGTGGGTAAGAATGAGATTCTGGAGAGTTAAGTATCAAACAGTGACAGCAAGCCTAAAACCCAACCTGCTAGAGGTCTGAAGCACAAGTTCATGTTGTGCTTCAGACCTCGTGAAGAATGAATTTTAAGAGCAACGGAGGTTAAGAGTAGGAAAACTATTGAAAAAGAAAGTTTCTGCCTAAAAGAGACAAAAGGGAGACCCCAAAGTGGGTGAACCCTCTCACCTCACTAACCAGGGTTTTCATGGACCAAACCCACAAGGTGAAGCAGGTTTAAGGTGGGACAAAGTTATGGTCAACCAGTAACCTTGCAAATACAATCGCTTAGGTAATATTAGTATAATGAGAAATCACAAGATGGGCAAAACCATGATCAGCCAGTAAGATTACAACAAATATAGTTGCTTAGGTAATTACTGATTAAATGGGGAACCCAATGAGGAATCAAGTCATGTAACAAGCGTGCAAGGATTTTCAAACAGGAGTCTTTTCCAGGAGAGGCTAGTCAAAATCCTGACTCTCCACCCAGGAAGGAGATTGAGGCCTACCAATCACTGCTCTCTGGGAGGGGTAGTTTTCACCTTCATTAATGCTGACCTTCAGTGAAGGGTCTCCTTTCTTGGGGGCTTTCCAGGGGTGGCCCTGTCTAACTGCCTACAAGATTTCTGTTTTACCTGCCTGTAATGATATGGGAAAAATAACTCCCCAAGTTTTAGGTGTCAGATACACTGAGATGCCTGTCTCACAATATAGAGGAATGAAGTAGCAAACTAAAAGAAGTGGTTAGGAGCGTTTTTGTTTTTGTTTTTGTTTTTTTGCTTTTTGAGACAGGGTCTCGCGTTGTAGTTCAGGCTGGCCCTGAGCTCACTACGGTGCCCAGGCAAGCCTGGAACTCAGCAATCCTCCTGTCTCTGCCTCCCGAGTGCTGGGAGGTTAGGAGCGTTTTAATGGAAATAAGAATAGCTCCTAGGCTTCCAGGGGGAGTCCAGCATGGGTGGCCATCTGGCTTCTCAGTTGAGAGCTCCTTACAGATAAGCAGAGCACAGGAATTGCTCAGTTGTTTAGTGGCTACATATCACAGGTGGCTCTGGATTTAAAATGATCAGCTGGAACTCGGGCTATCTAACCCAGTGCTTCAACTTGTACGGTTGAAAGAAAACCGGAGCTTTAGGGGGTAAAAAAACTGATTATTTTGTGTTTTCCTCAGAACTCAGGTGCTAGAGAGTGGCTACACCTCCCTTTAGCAGGGAGTGGGCTGCATTTCATGCTGTCTAAGGGAGTTTCCAATGCCTCTGAGTTCCTCAAAACTCAAGAGTTTGGTAAGAAGTAGCTGGAAACTTCTTTAGTGCAGGGTGGGCTACATTTCATATTGCCTGAGGAAGTTCATTCTTTACCCAAAGTCAGTTCACTGCCTATTCTTAACTTTTATCAATATAGCTAGCTAAACAAATATATTTTCTACACAAAGATAGCATTCTTCACCTTTGCCAAAGTGGTACTAAAAAATAGGAAGCTGAATGCCGGATGTGGTGGCTCACGCCTGTCATCCCAGCACTCGGGAGGTAGAGACAGGAGGATTGCTGAGTTCGTGGCGGTTTGCCTGGGCACCATAGTGAGCTCAGGGCCAGCCTGAACTAACAAAGCGAGACCCTGTCTCCAAAAAGCAAAAAAAAAAAAAAAAAAGGAAGCTGGATGTGGTGGCTCACACCTGTAATCCCAGCACTCAGGAGGCAGAGGCAGGAGGATTGCCGAGTTCAAGGCTTGCCTGGGTTACATGGTGAGCTCAGGACCAACCTCAACTACAAAGTGAGATCCTGTCTCAAAAAAAAAAGAGGGGGGACATAACAAATCATGAGCTAATGCATCATTTGTCTGATTTCTTCTTCTCTGTTACATTTCCACAAACAGCGTGGTGCAGGGGAGTTGGGGAGTCTGAACAGATCAGGATTTCACACACCTGTCATTTATTTGACTAGTAGTGAGACACTGGGCAAGTTAACCAGACCTCAGGACTAGGAGTATGCTCCTTATCTCTAAAACCTCAACTCCTACTGTGCATTGAAGTTGTTCATATGCAGTGCCTGGCTCAGTATCCAAGAACCATTTATTTCTCCAGCTTACACATATAATAGTCACTAAGTTTTCCAAATTTTTCCACATCCTGGAAAAATTTCTCCCACTTATTTGGAAAGTGAAAATTACCTCCCCCAAACCCCCAATAGTCCACTTTCTCAATTTACCGACCCGTTAATGCTTTCTATTTGTGATTTTGTTTAATATTTATAACTCTACTTCTGCCTAGCAAAACAAAGCAATTAAATAACCTCTGCCCCAATCTCTGCACTTATAAATTATGCATACATATACTTCAAAGGATTTATTTAATTGGATTCAGCTTAGTTGTTCCTTCTTTGCCTTTCCAAATTGTAAACTCTCACTCTTATTCATCCTCCTAACCTCAGAGAATAATATTAACCTAGAAGATTAGGGTGTGGAAAACTGGTTGAGGAAGTAGGCATGACCTGTTCATTATAAGATCCCAGAACATATGTGAAAAACAGTTTCCAAAGGCCAGCATGTGGACTTCTCTCAAGAACTTGAACAGGTTTTCAATAGGATGGCTAGAACTGACCTCAGCCTGAGATGTGGGATCCCAGCACCGCCTCATAGGACCCTTACATAGAGGTTCTCGCGGGTATCTTCGAGATTTGGACAGAAAAGGACGTGTGCTCCAAGAAGAGCTGGCTATTGTGGTTTCCTTGGAGATAGTTACACTGATACCTCCAGGGTGTACTTTTATCTTGCCTTTTCCTCTTTTACTTGAACCAAGTTCTGGTGAGATGAGACTCCCTTTGAATGAGTGTACGACACCGCATGGTAAGAGAAAATGATATTCTTCTCTAATTGATTGATGGTTCAAAGTGTCTTCCTAGAAAAACAGTCAGGGAATTCAGGAAGCTGCTCATCACATCTGGAATACATCCAAAGAGAGCACAATGCTGACTTTTGATGTAACCTATTGGAACAAACATTCACACAATTTACGTCCTTTGTGGAACAAAATGACTGAATAGAATTCCAAATAAATATCTCTCTCTTTTCTCAAGGATTCTGAGAAGGAATACTGTTTCTCAACAGTGATAACAAGACATAAGGAAGTTTTACATTGATTTGAACTAGTGTTAAATCAAGCTAAAAGAAGAAAATAACAACAACTACTACTACTTAAAAACAAAGAACTCTGTGTGTGTTCTCATTACTGCCTGAATTTCATGAGTGCCATCCAATAGTCTCCCTGAAAATCACTTCTGGTTCACAGAAAGGCCAAAAAGGCACAGTACTACCAGTGAGGCCTCAAGTGCCAGAATGATATTATCTGTATTAATTACTTTTAAGTGAAAATAAGAAAATACCTAAGATAATCAACTTTAAAAGACGAAAGGTTTGTTTTGACTTATAATTGCAGAAGTTTCAGTTCATAGTCACATGACCTGGTTGTTTTTTGACTTGGTTACTTTTTCACACGTTATGGTGGGAACCTTTGATGAAGGATTCCCATTTACTTCATGGTCAGGAACTAATGAGGAAGGGAAAAGGTCCTGCAATCCTTCTGAGAGTACATACCCAAAGATCTAAAACTTCATAGGATCCCACCTTCTAGAGGCTGTACCAGCTCATGCTACTGCCATAGGCTGGGACCAAACCTTTAACATGGGCCTTTGGAAGACATTTCATATCCAAACTATACCATTACCTATGCCTTACTGAACCTTACTACCTGTTACGTGTTTACCTGCATTTTCTCCATTTATTGTCGAGATCTTTCATTGTTACCAGAAACCCAGCACACGGGGCTTTGTGTATCCATATGCAGAAGGGAACAGAGAAGGTGAAAATGAAGTTGGGAATTTGCTTACAGTCCAAAGCTAGCTAGAACTTGAACTGGATTTCATCCGTCCCTCTGATTCCATTGCACAAATCATCTTGACTACGTTGATGGCAGGCCATATACCCACTGGAGCATTTGCAAAATTCTCTGAACCTAGGACTCCAAATCACTGAGCATGGAAGATATCTGCCATTCCCAGTGATGCAGCTTGACTCCACATAAATGAGCAGTTAAGATAATGTTCTGCTCGCCTGCCAGCATACCTTGGATTTCAGCAGAGATGGCACTTGCTAAGCACTTTTTTTTTTTTGAGACAGGGTCTCACTTTGTAGTTCAGGCTGCCTCCGAGCTCTCTATGTGAGCCTGAAACTCAGCAATCCTCCTGCTTCTGCCTCCCGAGTGGTGGGATTACAGGTGTGAGCCACCACGCTCAGCACTGTGATATGTGGTACTGATGGCTGGTGGGCGTGAGTCACCCATGTAGTTACCGAGGATCAGACCAGAGACCTTGCACTTGCTAGGCATGTGTTGGAACCACTGAGCTAAATCTCTGGCCCCTTCAGCAAATATCTTACAAATATTAATTCATTTAGTCCTTCAACAAATATGAGTACTGTACTAACAATGCAATCTAACTCTGTGTCTTGAAATTTATGTTCTAATTTGAAAATTCAAGCCCCCAAAAAAATAAACAGAATGTATTTGTGCCAAGCAGTCACAAGTATCGTGGAAAAAATAAAATCAAAATACAGGAAAAGAACTGTGCCCTGTCAGGTTTGGATATAAAGGGTTGCTAAAAGCCCCCGTGTCCTTTAGGCTAAGATGTAAAAGAGTTGGGAGGAGCCAGGTGGAAGCCTGGAAGGACAGTGTTTAGCAGAAAGTCCAGAGGTCCTAACCCAAAAATGCGTTTGGCTTGAACCAAGGGGCCAGCATAGCTCAGATGCAAGTGGGGTGGAGCGAATCCAGCTCATGGGTAAGAATTCCAGCTACACTAATGCTGCCGTGCTTAATTGACCATGTGCTATCAACACACAAGAGGCCCAGATATTTCATTCTCGAAATGTATGGATCATCCCAGGCCCAGGAGCAGACATGTAAGTGGGGAATTCCTTGAGTTGATGCCAGCTCCAGCCCACTAATATTGACATCGTGAGAGACCTCAAGCCATTAAGTTCTTCCTAATACCCGACCCACAAGAAACAGGAGAGATAATAAGTGACTGTTGTTTGAGCCACTGAAACAGTAAAAACAATAAAAAATTTAAGTACAAGCTACTGATACTTGAATTAAAACATGTTTCCTAGGGCCGGAGATTTAGCTCAGTGGTTCCTGCACCTGCCTTGCAAGCATAACGTCCTGAGTTCGATCCCGGGCGGCAGAAGCAGGAGGATTGCTGAGTTCCAGGCCTGCCTGGGGTACATAGTGAGCTCAGGGCCAGCCTGAACTACAAAGTGAGACCCTGTCTCAAAAAAACATGTTTCCTAGTAGTTAGTAAAATGCTGACAGTGCCTAAAAATTACCAGTAGAGGTCCTACCTGACTAACATTTCTACCTCTTTTCTGTAAACTATGGATTAATAAAATAATTATTATTTCATGTATTAGTATAAGCTAAGCAAAAATTTATCTTGGATTATTAGGTGTCTGTTTGCCACACTGAATGAACAACCACCATATAAAAATTAAATACTGTTGTAATCAAATATATTTACCATTGGGACCATGCTGAGCATTATCAAACATGTGATACAGTAGACACTTGAGCATCTCACACCTGCATGTGCAGGACGAAACTGTACTTTTCAGTCTGTGAAAACGGTGGACAGCTCATCAGTTGATGGTATCCTATATCAATGGAAATTAGCCTTCAATTACTGTAAAAACCTGATGGACATTCTTCTTATCCAAAGATTTTCTCTTTAAAGGAAATGGGTCCTGATGAATATGAAGAGATGGAGGAAGAAGAAGAAGAAGAGGAGGAGGAGGAGGAGGAAGATGATGGTGATGACTCTGCAGACATGGACGAGTCAGACGAAGAGGAGGAGGAGGAAGAGAGGCGCAGAAGGGTCTTCGATGTTCCCATCTGCAGACGCCGCTGCTCACGCCTGCTTTAGCCGGCCTTCTGCTAGGGGAAGCACTGGGGTGATTCAGCCTGTTTCATACGTTTCTTAATGTAAATAACTACACCGTGCTGGGCATATAGCAGGCGACTAGCATGAAACATTGTCTCTGGCCCCGGGCCCTGGGCGACCCTGCGTTAGGAGGTGGATTGTTTTGGTTTGCCTTGTGGCTTTGAGGTAGAGGAGGAGACAAGGATTTTTTTCTGTTTCTCCTCCTCCAGGAATCAATGCACAAGCCGTTCTCTGGCTAAAGAAGAGACATTTCCTTGTTTTAAAACATTTTCTACTTAAAATACTGAAATGAGTTGGAAATGGCTTGGAATAAGAACTTACCATGTAGCAGAAATATCTATACAAGGATAGAAAAGCTGTGACTGAATCATCTATGGAAAGACTCCTTATAGCTGTGCTTCATTGAGAAATGAACAAGATTTGTAATTAGGCTAATCCATTTAGTGATTCCTCGTTTTGTACTCACAGGGAACTGACTAAATAACTTGAATGCTAATAATGGCTTGTCCTTTCCTAGACAGTCTATCCTTGAATCTAAATTCTATCATTTAGATCTTGAATGTAAAGTTTTCATCATTACAGCCTTGAATTTAAAGTCTTCAACATGGAAACTCTGAATAGAAGTTAAAACCTCATGCTCTGACCTTTATGAGATTATTTACAGCTGCATTATTTTTTTATTATCATTATTTTTGAAATGTAGCGTATACAAGTATGTTCTGTGGTGTTTATTAACAGA
>PVIC010051641.1:0-12394 GCA_004025085.1 Thryonomys swinderianus
ACTCAGAGCTGCTGCCTATGGCTGCTGCCCAGCTTCCTGAGGCAAAGGAGCGCACTGCTGACTGCTACTCTGGGAAAAGATCCAGTGCCAGAGGGTGCAGCTTTCACCAAATGCACACAAGAAGTTAAAGCATAAAATTCTAAATATAATCATCATAAATTGGGAATCACATATGTGTTTCCTTAATATGAAATGGAGAAATGGAACTAACATTAACTTTTTGCTGTACTTCCTTAATATGCAAGATAATTTCTTTTATTTAGTAAGATTTCTATTTGCTTTAATTGATAAAGACTTTAATGACTGTCTTTTTCACATTTTCAGATTCAGTACCTAACTAAATATTTTCCTTAATGTTGAAGACTTTCAATAGTAAATATATGATTGTTTGTTTAGATAATCATTCAGAAAATACTTTCTAATATGTAAAGTTTCTAGTTTATAATAAATGACTACATTTTACTCAAATACCTTCTGTATGTTTTATCCTATAATCCAATAAAATCATCTTCATTAGTATGTGTTGCTGGTCTTTGTTTTGGTGTTAACTGTAAATCAAAGAAAACTGACTGACTCAGTGTGTATACTTATATTTCCTTTATTTTAAACTCACATTAAGGTGATAGAAGACATGGAAAAATATGATGCTATAGAACAGGAAAACTAGTAAGTATTTAGGGATGTCTTGAAGCTATGTAAATGGAACCAAATTTGTGATAAAACCAACAGAGTTATAGGAACCACTGACAGTACAGGGACCAAGCTAGAACCATGACAAGATCACCAAGATCAAATACAGAAGGGGATGCAAATCCTAACAGGTTTGTGAACAGTTAAATGGAAAATGTAATATAAATGTAATGTAATAAACACAGCTGCACCTATCTCTACCTGGGAGAACCAAGCTCCAGTGTTTCCTTTAAGCCTCAAGCACAAAAATACCTCTTAGTAAGGAGAGGTATCTTCTAGAAGAAGGCAATATGTTTTGACTGTGGTTGAATGAGTGCTTTAGAAGTTCACAGCTGGAATGTGGAGCCCAGTGCTTTGGTAGTGCCTCTTCAAGGGGTAATGCCTAGTGGAAGATACTCCAGTTATTTGGGCACTATTCCCAGAAAGGATTAATAGAGTTTTCCTGGGACTCCAGTAAGTCAGGTAACAGTGGTTCGTTACAAATCAAGGCCACCTCCATGTGCTTAGCTTCTACATAAGCCTGTGCCCTTCCCATTATGGTATCATGTTATTAAGCAGTCAAGGAGTCCCTCCCCGGAGGCCAAATACGTACCGCTTGAACTGGGGCTTTCAATCTCCAAAACTGTGAGCTAAATAAACTTCTCGAGCCGGAGATGTAGCTCAGTGGTTCTGGAACCTACCCAGCAAGTACAAGGTCTCTGGTTCGATCCCCAGTTAACCACATACAACAATGCAGGGCATGGTGACTCACGCCCACCAGCAATCAGTACCACATACCACAGTGCTGGGCATGGTGGTTCACGCCTGTAATCTCAGCACTGAGGAGGCAGAGACAGGATTGATGAGTTTGAGGTTTGCCTGGGCTACCTAGTGAGCTCAGGGCCAGCCTGAAGTACAAAGCGAGACCCTGTCTCAAAACAACAACAAAAACAAATTCTCTTTTTAATTAACTAGCTTTTGGTATTTTGTTTTAGCAACAGAAAGATAGTAAGACAAAGGGCCTTGGAGAGCTGGATTACTAAATGGGGGATTCAAACCTAGCCAAAGCCCCTGTAACCACAAATCTAGATCACTACACAACCAAAAGAAAAGTTTGCTTCCTTCATTTTGTCTCCTACATGCTAAGGTGCTTGCTTTGCTTACAGTGAAGTTGTAGAAAATTCAATTTTTATTACTGTTAGGAAATTTTGGAGTCAGTTGTTTGCCCTCTATATTAAAAAGTTAAGAATTTTTAAATATAAATTTTAAATAGAATAGCATATAAATAGGTAACATTTTATATTGAAACAAAATGTAATCAATTCTTCAAAAATCAGGAGTTTTAAAAGATAAACTAGAACAACTATGATAAATAATTAAAATTTAAAAACTAGGGCTGGAGATTTAGCTCGGTGCTTCCAGCCACTGACTCGCAAGCGCAATGGTCCTGAGTTCAATCTCTGTAACCATATACAATGTTGGGCGTGGTGACTCACGCCCACCAGCCATCAATACCACATACCACAGTGCAGTGCGGGGTGTGGTGGCTCACCCCTGTAATCCCAGCACTCGGCAGGCACAGGCAGGAGGATTGCTGAGTTTGATGCTTGCCTGGGCTACATAGTGAGCTCAGGGCCAGCCTGAACTACAAAGTGAGACCCTGTCTCAAATAAATAAATAAATAAATAAATAAATAAATAAATAAATAAATAAATAAATAAATAAATAAAAGCTAAAAGAAGCCTGAGTATTCCCATAGGTGAGTGAAAATAAAAAGTGAAATTCACACAAATATGTGACTGAAAATAGGTTAATTTCCTTTATTAAAATGAATATATATGTTGATAGTTTTATATTGGTGATTTAGTTCTTTGGTTTTCTCAATTAAAATTGTTCTGCCTTTTAAAACCTAAATATTCTTTAAGAATTAAAATGAGTTAACATGTTTATACATATTTATAGCTCTTTAAGCGTTTGGAGATTGAGTCATGACAGTAAATTAAACATATTTATATCAGTCCTTTCTCAAGATTTCCTGGTCAAATTCATTATAATTAAATGGATGGCCCTTGATGCATAATGTTAAGTGAAATAAATCAGAAACACAGTTATTGCATGGTTTAGCTTATATAAGAAACACAAAGTATAAATAAAAAAAACAAATGATAGGAAAGAGATCTTTTTGCAAAGACAAAGAGAACTAAGAGCTAAGGGAAGGCAGGGAAGAGAAAAGGATAAATAAGGAATTAAGATGTTTTATGTACATGTACCAAATCCCCACAAGGAATATAATTATCACATATTGTAAATATGTACTGCTAAAGAGTAAAAATTGAAAAAAATAAAGCCAAAATATTTTGAAGAGAGTAATTTGCATTAAAAATGGTGGAGGGGGTTGGGCAGAAATATGTAATAAGTGGATTAAATATTTTGGGATATTACTGGAAGATAGAAAACAGCAAACAGATGAGATTATATTATCAGGAAAAAAAAGTGAAGAAGGAGATCTCAAACTTTGACAGGTGGGGCCAGGTGTGGTGGCATACACTTGTAATTCCAGGATTTAGGAATGTCAAAGGCATGAGGATTGCCCAGAGATTGGGGCCAGCCTATAATGCACAATGAGTTAAAGGTCAGTTTGAACTGCCTAGAGAAACCCTTTCTCAAAATAAATAAACAAGGACTGGGATTTACCTCATTGGCAATGTTCCTACCTAGCAAGTATAAAGTTCTGGTCTGACTCCTGGTACTGGAAAATAAAAACTGCCAGGCATGGTGGCTCACGCCTGTAATCCCAGCACTCGGGAGGCAGAGACAGGAGGATTGCTGAGTTCGAGGCTTGCCTGGGCTACAGAGTGAGCTCAGGGCCAGCTTGAACTACAAAGTGAGACCCTGTCTCAAAATAAACAAACAAACAAACAAACAAAAATAAAAATAAAGAAACCAACAAAACTTTAACAGTTGAAAACTGCTTTAAAGACAAAAGAAACATGGACCACAAAGTAGACACATTTAAAGACCAGTATGTGGCTTCTGTAATAGTTACATTATTTAATTACAAAAAATTAAGGCCATGGGTTTCTTTGGCTATTCCTTGTTTATAGACAGTTTCTATCAGCAGAGAAAATAATTGATGACATAGAGGAAGAAAAATGAAAAACAGTACCACATAAGCATAAAAACTTTTTTTTTTTTTTTTTGAGACAGGGTCTCGCTTTGTAGTTCAGGCTGGCTCTGAGCTCACAATGTAGCCTAGGCAAGCTTTGAACTCAGCAATGCTCTTGTCTCTGTCTCCTGAGTGCTGGGATTACAGGCATGAGCCACTATGCCCGGCACTGTAGTATGTGGTATTGATTGTTGGTGGGCGTGAGTCACCATGCCCAGCATTGTATGTGGTTACCGGGGATCGAACTCAGGACCTTGCACTTGCGAGGCAGGCGCCGGAACCACTGAGCTAACCCTCTGACCCAGCATAAAAACTTTTTAAAGACAGTAATAATTACAACTTTTAAAGAGCTAGCACCAGAAAAACTAACTACAAATGAGAAAAGAAACTATTGTCACCTTTATAGTATAAGGAATCTTATAAATAAAATATAAAGACAAAATAATTGTTATGGAAACACATGAAAATAGGCAATTTAATGATACAATAATTAAACATCCAACTGATCAAATAACTTCAAATACCCCATTTGTTCATACATTGCGTATGTTTATGAGCAAGTACATAGAAAATAACATGGTCTAGGAACACACTGGTAACAAAATCAAGTCTATGGACTGGGGAAGACAATAATTACACAAAATTAGGGATTGTAAATATGAGAAGTGCTAGAGAAAAGGTGTTCAATTTCACTGGCAAAGAAAATAAAAATCAAATAATAAAATCTGCTTTTGACCAAAGGCAACAGTTGCATACATTAAATAGCCATGTTGGCCAGCTGGGCTATGGCGAAATTTCAACCCCACCATATTTCCATTTGGAGTAAAAGGCAGTATATCTGTCTGGGAAAGTAGGATGGTAGCAATTATTGAAATACTAAATATATATATATATATCATTTAACATGAAATTCTATGTTTTGTTAATTTTCAGAAAAAAATGTTTTTATCATCATATAGTGGATATGTGATCATTAAAAAATAATAAGGAAGTAAGTGCCAGGCGTGGTGGCTCATGCCTGTAATTTCAGCACTTAGAAGGCAACGGCAGGAGGATTGCTGAGTTCGAGGCTTGCCCGTGAGATCAGGGCCACCTGAACTACAAAGTGAGACCCTGTCTCAAAAAACAAGCAAACAAAAAATAATAAGGAAACCCAATACTAATTATTGAGAAATATTGTAAAGGTAAAATCTCCATACTTCTAAGCATTGGGTGCAATAGGAGAAGTTTATATGGAAATCACACAAAACTATATGCTTTTGTACATTCATGCGTGTAGAGATAAAGAGTCTAAAAATATCCTCCTAATAACAGTGATTAACTATAGTAATGAAAATTGTATTCAGGCACTCAGAAATGTGTGGGCTTAGGAAAAGAGGGAAAATGGTAACAAATGAAAGTGAATCAATTTTTATTCTATGCCATAATAGCATCTAGACAATACAAATATTTGTGTTATCTGAGTAAATTTAATAAATACATACAAATATTTATTCTCCACTATTATGAATTTTTTAACACAATTTTTTTTTTTTTTTTTGCTTTTTTGAGACAGGGTCTCGCTTTGTAGTTCAGGCTGGCCCTGAGCTCACTATGGTGCCCAGGCAAGCCGCCGCGAACTCAGCAATCCTCCTGTCTCTGCCTCCTGAGTGCTGGGATTACAGGCGTGAGTCACCACGTCCGGCATTGTGGTATGCAGCATTGATTGTTGGTGGGCGTGTCTCCATGCCCAGCATTCTATGTGGTAACTGGGGATCGAACTCAGGACCTTGTGCTTGCGAGGCAGGCGCCGGAACCACTGAGCTAACCCTCTGGCCCTTAACACAAATTTTATAATAGAAAATTTATTTAAATTAAACTTTTAAGAGGAAGAGAATATAACCTAGTATTCAATGATTTCAAATCTCAATGTAATATTTACCAAAATTTATTACATACCTGGCAACAAACTGTATATATAGGCCACATCCAACAGTGATAGTTTGAAATACAGCTAACATCAAACCTATGAATTCTAGAATAAAATAGAAAACTTTTAAAATTCTCAATTAGTGAACAAATGTCAAGGCAAAATTTGATATGGAAGAAGACTATTTTTTAAGAATGAAGGTGAAGGGCCGGAGGGTTAGCTCAGTGGTTCCAGCGCCTGCCTCGCAAGCGCAAGGTCCTGAGTTCGATCCCCAGTTACCACATATAATGCTGGGCATGGAGACATGCCCACCAACAATCAACACCGCATACCACAATGCCGGATGTGGTGGCTCACGCCTGTAATCCCAGCACTCGGGAGGCAGAGGCAGGAGGATTGCTGAGTTCGCGGCAGCTTGCCTGGGCACCATAGTGAGCTCAGGGCCAGTCTGAACTACAAAGCAAGACCCTGTCTCAAAAAGCAAAAAAAAAAATAAAGAATGAAGGTGAAGCCAGGCATGGTGGCTCATGCTTGTAATCCCGGCACTCAGGAGGCAGAGACAGGAGGATTGCTGAGTTCAAGGCTCGCCTGGCCTACATAGTGAGCTCAGGGCCAGCCTGAACTGCAAAGCGAGAAAACTGTCTCCAAAAAAAAAAAAAAAAAAGAATGAAGGTGAAATAAAGACAGTTTCAGATAACAGAAATTTATAGCCAGGCACTCTGTGTAGAAGCTAATTTCTACACAGAAAGGAATGTGGCACCAGCTGGAAACTCATTTCTTAGGAAGAAATGGAGATTTTCTGGAATTGTTCACATCTGGGGAATATATAAAAGATTTTTTCATTTCTCTTTATTTAAAAACTATAATTTTGTATGGTGGCTCATACCTATAGTCTCAGCTACTCCAGAAGCTACAGCATGAGGGTTGCAAATCCAAAACTAACCGAGGACAAATTAACAAGATCCTGACTCAAAATCAAAGTGAAAAGGGCTGGGGTCCTGACTTAGTGGTAGAGGGCCTGCCTAACACATATTACCCCTAAGTTCAGTCCCACAATGGGGAAAAGTTGTAACGTTTAAACACTGTCTTATGGGTTTTGTAAATGAATACTAATGATAGCTGTAGCATAAATAATGGAAAGTCCAATGGAGAATGCACCCACTTATTAAGCATTGGGAGAAATTCCTTTGATTTTGAAAATGCAACTCTAAATAAAGATATAATAAGTTTCTATACCTGGAAACATGAAAATAGGATGCTCTTTTTGGCACTGTTGGGAGTATAAAAGGAAGCAATTTCAGAAGGAGGGTATCAATCAAGAATATTAAACCCACAAAAGTTTGATTCAGCAATTCTGTTTCTGAAACTGAGAAAATAAAATATCGGTAGTGAGCCAGGATTTATATCAAAGTGTTTTCAGGTCAGGACAGAATTGTGAATATTACGGAATAATATAAAAGGACCTAAAATAGAAAAAAGTTAAATATTAGTAGAAACCAAACTTTAACATCTCTGCAACGATTACAGAGGAACTGACATGTCACCATGGCCTGACACTGAACAGTACTGCTAAGTTTGGATCTTAAATGAAAGATTGATTTGCTATGTTCCTAAGGAAAAAAAAGTACGATGTATATTTACCATTTATTTGTTAAAATACGTTGAGAAATACAAGTATTTTTAACATTTTAAAAGTATTAATTAGTCAAATAACTGCAAAGTACAGAGTTGGATAAGGGATGAGTAGATTTTTCATTTATACTTTAAGCTTTCCATATTATTTGAATTTAAAACTTATATTGCTCAGGGACATGTTCAGCACAATTAAAAAGTTGGGTATATTGTTTTCTTAAAGGAAAATGTAAGGCAAAAGCAAAACATTAAGCAGCATTACAAGAAGACATTTAAGACACTCATCCATTTCATAGTAGAAATACAATTCACAATGTCATTTTTCTCTCTCAGTATATTTTAGTTCCCCACAGATTCCATCACTTCTCAACATACTTCAGATGAATTAAGACTTTGAAGGAAAGGAGTAAACACTTGATATATCTTTTCTATAAATCTTAGGATGCTATCTTGAGGAAGAATACCTTACATATTAATTTTAGTAAATTTTAGTAAATCTGTAAGTAAAAAGTTTAAACATGTACTCAAAAGCCAAGATTCAATCATGTTCCGTGGTTATTTTAATGGTGAAAGATTTAGTACTGAAACTCTAGCTTTCATACAAAGAACCTCTGGGAAATGTCTTCAGTAAATTAAAAGTCAGAATAAAGATGGAGCACTAAAAATGTCTAGTGCAGTTCTTTTATGAGCTGTTTGCAGTGCTGTCCTTATTTAGAATGTTGTCATGTTTTTTTATTTTGTTTTGTTTTGTGATTTTTTTTTTTTTTGGTTATTTTGTTTTGAGGCAGGGTCTTGCTATGTAGTCCAGGCTGGCCTTAAACTCATGGCATCCTCCTGGCTCAGCTTCTCAAGTGCTGGGACTACAAGTATGCACCACCATGTCTAGCTCCAGAATATTTTTTAATTTACTGTAACAGACATATACGCTTACTAATCCATATAAGCTTACTCATTATAGAGACAGAAACACAGTTGCGTGGTTACCACCTGTACACAAAGTGTCATTTCACAATGTAGTGGAAAGACTCAAAATGTGAATGGGCTTCTCAGTGGACACATCTAACTTTTGAACAGTGGTAGTTCCTCTTTTTCCACTAAATCCCTAGATAAAAGTCTTTGTTGCCTAAGCCCCCTTCTTCAACAAAAGACAAATGGTTCTCAAGGTGAAAGTACATAACAAACATTTATGCAGATTTCTGGGCACTGCCCAGATCTATTAAATCAATAATTTATGTGTCAGACCAAAGAACTTAGTTTTTAAAAAAATCCCTAGAGTTTTGAATAATGACTATGTTATATTCTATTTCTTAATTTTCATTCTTAAACTTTCCCTGCCTCCCAAACTTTCCTCTTAACCCCTTGGATGTTCAAATATATGTCTACCAAATTTCTCTAAAAATCTACAATGTCTTCCAAAGCTGATGGTTCCACCTACTTGCTGTGTGGGAAACCCAGTTCTTGTTTCTCTTTCAGTGTATAGACCATCATGCTACTTGCTCCTGTGGTGAAGGCCAGGCATGTAGCTTTAACATCTTCACCTCTTGGCATCTCCATTTCATTCTTTTAAATTTTCATCAAAAGACTGAACAACTGTCTTCTCTCCCACAGGTCAATACAAATTCCATCCAATCTTCTTGCTTTCCTTAACTATGAAATTATACATTCCTGTGCTTCTCTATTTGGCATTTGGCTTAAAGGCCACATATGCTACACTCTGCAAAAACTTTTTTCTATATGCTGTTCATGTCCTGAAACTGTGCAAGGCTATAATATAGGGCACTGTATGAATTAATCTGGTTAAGGATATTTAAAGTAGCCCAACACTTATGTTGTGTTATGGATACTGCTAGCTGCTTCAGCTAGATTTATAGCAGGTATTTGGAGCAAAAAAGAAGTGCAAAATAACTAAAATATGATTTTTGGCTTAAAAAATATATAAATTTGTAGCCAAAGTATATATGGTTCTTGAACAGATTAGCAACATTAAAAAGAAACCAACTGCTTTTATGGGGGCAAAAGAAATATGCCTTGAAGCATTTGAGAAATCAACAAGACTATCCATCACAGGTTAAAGAGTGCAAAAGTATAAAACTTTCATTTGAAAAGAAAGTCCCTGGGTCATGTTAGAGAAAGGTCTCCCAAGGATGGGATTCCTGTGATTTATTTTACTGAGCTCAGCTCTCCAAGGACACAGAAACCACAACAGGGATGGTCTCCAGGGGCCTGGCTACTGCTTGAACTAGGAACTGACTGGTTTGTCCACATGATGCTAGTTTTGCAAGGATTCAGAATTCAAGAGTTCTGGGATCGGAAAAGTTTCCACCCAGATTTCAAAGGAAGATTTGAGAAGTCAGGTTAATGTCCCCTTCTGAAGGCAGGCTATAAAGCTGTGGGAATGAAGCCAAAGATGCACTGAAGATCCCAGGATTTATAGATGACACAGGTACACAGAATGTCTGTTAAGGAAAGCAGCACCCTGATAGTGGAGTCAGCCAAAGGGGGAGTGTGCATGGGCTACAACCAGCAAGGCCATAGGGCTGGTGCTGTCTGGAGCTCACATTTTACCATCATGTGACCCAGTGAAGCTATAGGATTCAATGTTTTCCTTGTTAGGTTGCTGCTGCTTTGGCAGGATTCTTTTCTATTCCTTCATTCTTCCCTTTCTGAATGGGTATGTTCATTTACATGCCATTTACATTGGGGTTATGTGACTTTTTAAAATTTTTATGGAACATCACAAGTAAGCATTTGTCTTGAGTTTCAAAAGAAACAGACTTGGACTTGAAAAATGTCATAACTGTTGATTCTATGGAGAAGTGATCATTACAGTTCTGGTTGTATTCAAGATATTTTTATCATGTTTGGCAAAATTATAGCCTTGTGTTTATTTTGGAATAAGTATGATTTAAAGCAATGTGTTTGGTTGCCACATAGACAAAGAGACATAGTTAAGATTGATTATGTCAACTTTATTGCCTTTGTTATGTCAGCATGTGTATTGCAGAGCACATGCTTCTGTGTATGTGTGTGCATGTGTGTGCATGTGTAGGTGTCAGCTATTGGATCCAGCAGTGAGAAAGTTATTTCACTAATATATTTCACCATATATATATATATATATATATATATATATATATATATATATATATATATATGTTACAATTAATCCTCTGTTCTCCTCCTAAAACATCTTTCTGAATATCAGCAGGATGGTGGAGCAGGAGGTTCAGAGCTACCCCTCTCCTCAAAGGCATACCAAGTAACTGCTGGCACCAGTTGTCTCTAAACAAAAATCAAGAAAGTCCTCTAGTGACTCTTACATGCTTTGCAACTGAGAAAATACAACAAAATGAGCAAGAACAGGTGACAGACACATGTCCCACAAGCCTGGAGAGAACTCTCATCCCCCAGCTTCTTCCTGAAAGCTAAGGGTCTCAAAAGCCTAGCTCCTAACTTGCCTATCTTTAGAAAAGTGTTGTGACATGGCATTCCTAGTTTCCTAGGACCATAGGAAATTTCAAATAGGGTTGTAAAGTTCAATGCCTATTTCCTCCAGTACAGTGCAAAGTGAACACCTACAGCCCAATTCCAGCTTCTCTCAAGAAAGGGAGAAATTACAAATCTAAAGCCTGAACTTTTCCAGCCATTGTGTTAGTGTCTCGCTTCCCACTTGTCTATATCTAGGAACTAGCAAGGTAGAGAATCAGTTCTCTGGGCACTAGAATGAGGATGCAGGCACTTGCCATTATTTTTTCCTCTCCAGCTTCAGAATTAATACCAAGATTCAAGGTCCTGTGCAGGAGTTCAACTGCAGTCAGCTTCCAGTCTTTTCTAGCTGTTCTCTGAGGAAGTGACCTCTAACTCACCTCAACATGTGGGGCCTGAAATTTTTCTAATGATGACAGAAGAAAAGCAATGGTTTATATCCATTGGATCTGAATAAGTACATAGACATTTAGAAGATCCCCTCTTTGGTTCAGTGCAGAGGTGCAGAGAAAGTAGACAATGCACTCCAGTGCTCATCTTTGCCCTAAAGAGAAAAGATAATTAGACCACACATCCTCAATATAATTTTTCACTTTTATTCAAGAAACTGGCTTCTTTTGTTTCATGTCCCAGAAACTGATGAGATAAGACATCTTCTTCTCTCCTGGGGCCACTAAGAATGAAGACAATGGTCTGAAAGAACATATGTTTGTGATGCAGGCTACCGGTGGAAGTTCCTACAGGTGGGCAGTCTGAGGAATGGAGGATGTTACAATTTTATCCAATACCCTGAAACCAACACGGAGTCAAAGAAGAGAGAAACAGGGAAATGTGTTCAAATAAAAAAGAAAAAGAAGATAAACCTCAGAAATCAAGCTGATTGAAATAGAGATGTGTGATCATCTGAGAGAATTCAAAATAACAGCCATAATTTGTCCACTATGGTCAAGAGGGTAATATATGAACAAAGAAAGATTTCAGCATACAGAAAATATTAAAAGGGACCAAAAGAAAAGCCTAGAGCTGAAGAATACTATTGTAATATAAAATTCAACAGACTCCCAATGGCATAATACATTAAGCAGAAGAAAAGATCAAGTAAGGATTAATGAACTCTAAGATAGACCATTGAAAATCATCCCAAGGAACAAAAGAATGAAGAAGTTAATATAGCCTAAGGAACGTTACAGAGCAAAGGACTTCATACATTCTGAGAGGTCTAAAAGGAAGACAGAAAGAAAGAGAAAAACGTTTCTCAAGAAAATAATGATTGAAAAATTTTCAAACCTTTCCTTTCTTAGTGTCTTTGAGATATGATCAAAAATACAGTGAAGGGCCGGAGGGTTAGCTCAGTGGTTCTGGCGCCTGCCTCGCAAGCGCAAGGACCTGAGTTCGATCCCCGGTTACCACATATAATGCTGGGCGTGGTGGCTCACGTCTGTAATCCCAGCACTCGGGAAGCAGAGACAGGAGGATTGCTGAGTTCGCGGCGGCTTGCCTGGGCACCATAGTGAGCTCAGGGCCAGCCTGAA
>PVIC010051642.1:0-12431 GCA_004025085.1 Thryonomys swinderianus
GATTTAATACAAACAGTGAGGTAGGTGAGATCTGTGGTGGGAAAGTCAGGCTTCTGCCTCTAGGATACGGAGGAAATGACCACAGCACTAAATCTCTCAGGAGCCCACGGCTGCAGCCACCACAACTGACCTTCGTCCTGCAACCCTGTGGCCACAGACTTCCAAATACTCTCTGGCACCACCAGCAGTATGATGTCTCCCTCCCACTTCTTCCAAATGCCATTTGAGTGCATTTGTTTGGTAAAAGCTACTTTTAACTCGGCAGTCTCTACGCAAAGGCATCCGAGGAATCTAGCTTCTCATGTTTTGATGTCTCTAACTAGAACAAAATAGAATGGCGGTTGCAGTGGGGACACATGGAAGAGAAGAGGTGGGAAAGAGGGAGAGACGTGATCCATGCTTCCCCTGTGGTTCTGCTGGAGGCAGTGGAGAAAGGGGCCCATCCTTGCTACGTTCCCTTCACTGTTTTGCAAGAATAAATTCCGACCGGCAAGCTGACGGCTCCTGGGGAAGGAGTAAAGCAGCCCACGTGGCCATGCGTGTTTCTCGGTGAAACAGAAGCAGATAAAGATGAGCTGGGGAGGTTGTGGGGGGGACATGCTCCGGTCACCCTCGCACTGGGATGTGTCACACTTCAGAGACGGTACACATAGACCAGGGCAGGGGTGGGAGGCTGGGGCTGCTCCGTCCTTGCAGGCTCGTGGAAGCCTGTGAAGGCTTCATTCGCCCAGCATTTCGCCATCCGGCACCCAGAGCCGCCACGACCACTCACATGACGGTGTGCCAGCCCCTGTGCTAACTGTGCGGGTGGCACCTGAACAAACGTAGAATGCCTTTGTGTAGGAGCCTGGGGTCTAGGTCAGCAAAGGCAAAACGAGTATCTCTGCATATAGCAAGTACGAATGGGAACCGTGATTCCTCAGGTGTTGGAACTTTGTGTTACTTTACGGGTGAAAGATCATTTCTGAGCATAGATCAGGACCCTTTATCATACGAAGAAGCCTGAATGACTCTAAACCAGTGTTATGAATCCTTCTGTCTACTCTTGGGTCCCTGCCTACTCAGGGATTCAGGGGTTTCCTGGGACCTGGTCCTTAGCCCTGTGTGATTAATACAGTTGGTTCTTTTTGGATCTGCCGTCCACTGCCAGTCCTTCCCATCTCCTGCTCTGCTATTCTTCATGGGCTTTGGATTTGCCCATCATAGTGCTAAGATCCACTGGGCTCAGGCTCCAGGGCGATTCCAGCCTTCCTCTAATTCATCGTCCCTTACTTCTCAAAGGGAGGTTCTTCTGTGACACAGAGTGGTCCTCTGCTCGCAGGAAAAGTCCCAGGTGAGGGTCTTCCGCTCGTGAGAGTGGTGCTCCAAGGAGTCTGCCCACGAGGGAAGCTGGCTCGGTAGAGAAGCAGCCACGAGGCCTGAGGGGGGACACTGCCTCGCTGGGGCCGGCTCCACAGCACCCAGTATTCCAGCCGCAGCTGGGGCCGGATGAAACAACCTTGTTCCACAGTGGTGGCCTCCTGCTGCAGCCTCTCTGGAAGAACATCGCCTTCTTACAAGCCCTGCTGCAACTCAGAGCATCAACACAGGGGAGACCTTCTTAAGAGATGCAAAAATAGCAGGCAGGAGTAAATTTAAAAAGCGATTAGGCCAGTAAGAACAGGAGAAGGGAACATTTTCCTAAGCTCTCAAAAGTATCCCCTTAAAAAGCTGGAATATCAAAGATGCCCCTTGCTAGCACTGCTTTCTCAATAAGGTAATGAGGGTCATATCAAGGACAGAGGAGAAAAGGACATTGGAGAGGAAAAAACCATGCCACCGATGCTGTTATTAAACCATAAATCAATAGTACAAAGATGTCAAAAAATATTGAAAATAAATGAAACCATCATTATCAGTAGAGTGTTATTTACATAAAAAGTCAAACTAATGTATAGTAAAATTATTAGAACTGAAAGTAGGCGAAAATATCAGTGGCCCTCATAGAGAGCAGCAATAAATACATTCAAAATACAATTTAAAAATGAATATGGTCAAAACAGCCAGGTGTGGTGGCTCGTGCTTGTAATCCCAGCACTCAGGAGGCAGAGGCAGGAGGATTGCCAAGTTCGAAGCTTGCCTGGGCTACATAGTGAGTTCAGTGCCAGCCTGAACCACAAAGTGAGACCCTGTCTCAAAAAACAAAAAAACCGGGCCAGAGATTTAGCTCAGTGGTTCCGGCGCCTGCCTCACAAGCGCAAGGTCCTGAGTTCGATCCTGGTAACCACATACAATGCTGGGCATGGAGACTCACGCCCACCAGCAATCAATACCACACACCACAGTGCCGGGCATGGTGGCTCACGCCTGTCATCCCAGCACTCGGGAGACAGAGACAGGAGGATTGCTGGGTTTGAGGTGTGCCTGGGCTACATAGTGAACTCAGAGCCAGCCTGAACTACAAAGCGAGACCGTGTCTCACACACACACACACACACACACACACACACACACACACACACACACACAGAATATGGTCAGAACACCAAAATATAACAAAGCTAGAAAGATACTAAGAGTAAATTTCACTAAAACATCCAGGAAGAAAACTGAATGGACAAAACACAATACTGTTGAAATATTTTTAAAAAAATAACTAACTAAATAAATCCACTAAATAAATATAGAGATATGGAAGTTACCCTCAGATTAATATTAAAAGCAATATTTTTGAGCAACAGTATTTTCTGTGGCAATGAACGAGCTGATTCTAACATTTATACAGAAGAGCAAAGTATCATTAATAGCCAAGAAAATGTTGAAGAGGATCTTAGAAGGGGAACCCCAAACAAATATCAAGATTTCATACAAAGTTTTGGTGGCCAACAGTATGTGTTACTCAGCTAAGCACGACAAAAAGAAAAACCTAACAGAACAGAGGACAGACAGCCTACATATGCCTATATAGACATTAGATACATGAAAGTGGTAAAAATCTGAAATAGAAGTAAGTGGTGCTGGAACACTTGTTATCCATGGTAAAAAATTAGCCCTGTGGCTCAGATATACAAAAATAAATTCCAAATGAACTAAAGAGTTAGTTATCAAAGGAAAAAGTATCAAAACTTTAGAGGAAAATATAAAAGAATATTTGCATGACTGTCGAGCAAGGAAGGTCATAAATCTTCAAGTAAAGGGAAAAGCATCAACAATGGAGAGTAGATAAATTCAACTACATTAAAAATAAAACTTTCATGCAAAAAATGTGCCATAATTGAGAGATCAAGTTATTGGCTGGGAGACAATCTGTAAAACCTACATGACCCACAAGTATGTCAAGGACTACTATAAGTCATTGAGGCAGAGACCAGCGATGCAAAGGAGAAAAAAATGGTAACAGATAATTCACAAAAAAAAAGAAAATTTAAATGGTTAATCAAAAGGAAAAAGTACACAGCCTCATAAGTAATCAGAGAAATGTACAACTAAGAAAGCATAATGTACTTCCGCAGTCAACAGACTGGTAAAAAATCAAGAACCATGTAGTGTACCAGGAACTTCAGAAATATACCCCAGAAATCAACAGTCACTCTACTACCAGCTAAATTGTATGTTTGTATGAGAAAACAGGTACAAAATGGTCATTTCAGTGTAGTTTATAGTTAAAAAAAAATGAAACCAACCCAAATGTCCACCAACAGAAAAATGAATAAATGAATACGCTCTATGATACAATCAGAATCAACACAGATAAATCTTGAAAAATACAAGTAAAAAAAGCAAATCTCAGAAAGACACTTAAGGGCACTGTAATTCAAATAAATTCACCATCCCATTCTATGTTGTATGTAGTTACATATAGCATTTAGGTAGGAATGATGAATATCAAATTCCAGCCAACAGTTACTTATGAGAAAAAATGGAAGAGAATTGAAGGCTTCCACTGTCTTTATTATTTCATTTCAATTTATAAAAAAGAAGTGGGCACAGTGGTACACGGCTACAATCCCAGCACTCTGGGAAGATCACAAGTTCAGCCCAGCCTGGGCAACTCAGTGATTTAGTGAGATCCTGCCAAAAAAAAAAAAAATCTATGAAAAGGGCTTGAGGATATAGTTCCATGCAAAGGCCCTAGGCTCAATCTCCAGGTCCAAAAATTAATCTAAAAGAAGCATGTTAAATGTTAAAATTTGATAAGCTGAAATGTTAGGTATATGCATGTTTGTTAAACTATTGTTATATTCTTCTGTAGATGCCTGAACTATCTTTGTAGTTTTAAAAATGATGTGGATAAAGAATTCAATTTTAAAAAAATGATGTGGAGGGGGCTGGTGATTTAGCTTAGTGGTTCTGGTGCCTGACTTGCAAGCACAAGGTCCTGAGTTCAATCCCTGGTACAAAAAAAAGAGAGAGAGAGAGAGAGAGAGAGAGAGAGAGAGAGAGAGAGATGGAAGACATCTACCACGGAGGTCTGGCCCCTGTCTCAAGGCCTCACTTGTCCTCCCAGGTGGGGAGAGGAATGGAACAGCCATGTTACAGTGGCCACACCATCAGCTATTGCACAACTGAAGTCCTGGAGAAGGTTAATTAGATCTTTAGTTCAGATCAGATGATTTTGTCTGGATTTTCTACTGCAAGCTGGTAGCAAAGGTTCTTGCAGCCAGGCCCCTGCTCCCTTCCACTGTCCTATCTTTCTCCTTGATCTCAGGAGAAGCGTGTTGCTGCCTGCCCAGGATGCAGGGGACACTGCTAGACCCTCTCCTCATTTGCTCCCTCTCTTCCCATCTCCCACAATCCTTCTGTCCTTTTCCATTTCATTATTTTTAACTTTGGATTACAAAACATTTCAAATACATAAAAAGTAGAAAGAATGATAAAATGAGCTCTCATATATCATCACCCAGTTTCAACTATTATGAATATTAATACTTGCCAATCTGATCTCATAAATCTCCCTGATACTTTTTTTGCTGCAGTATTATAAAACAAATCCCAGACATTACTTTATTTCACCGATAAATACTTCAATGTTAGCAGATGACTTTTAGATATTACCACAACACCTTATCACACCTTTGAAAGTTAATAATAATCCCTCAATATCTTCCAATACAATAATATAGTATAACTTCCAGATCTGAAGTAGAATCCATGCTTAGTTTCCCATATACTTCTAATACAAAAAATTATTATTATTTTTTTTTTTTGAGACAGGGTCTCGCTTTGTAGTTCAGGCTGGCCCTGAGCTCACTATGTAGCCCAGGCAAGCCTCGAACTCAGCAATCCTCCTGCCTCTGCCTCCTGAGTGCTGGGATTACAGGAGTGAGCCACCACGCCTGGCCAAAAAATTAATTTCTTAAAGGACTTATGGACACCTCTAGCACCCTGGGTATTGTGCCCAGGTCTGATACCAACAACCCACAGCCCCTACATCTGTTTTGTTTTTTTTTTTTTTGAGACAGGATCTTGCTTTGTAGTTCAGGCTGGCCCTGAGCTCACTATGTAACCCAGGCAAGCCTCGAACTCAGCAATCCTCCTGTCTCTGCCTCCTGAGTGCTGGGATTATAGGCGTGAGCCACCATACCTGGCCCTACATCTGTTTTGTAACTAATACCATTCAGGCCCCAGAGAATTATTCCTTCCCCTTCTTACTCCCACCATTGGGTAAAAGGTATCTACACTGAAATACTTAGTAGACTAGAGAGCTGTGCTGTCCCTGAGGTTGGAGATGGGTCCACTGGCCAGAGCCTGCAGATTTTAGCAGCAGAAGTACTTGAGTTGGGAAAGACAAATTAATTAACTTGTCAAACCCTTCCTCTCAGAGAATGTGAATGCGATGGATTCTTGCATAATGAAGTGTCTGTCCCAGTAGTGTCAAAAGACCATTTTCTTGCTTCTCTTTGTATTCTACTTCATGGTTCTGGAGACGCTTGTGAATTCTCAAAAGTATCTTCTATAATTGTGTGTGGTAATGGAGGGATGTTTTGCAAAATTAAACAATTCCTATTATTCAATTTGTAATAGGCTAGATCTAGATGCAATATCCCTCAAGGATGATGTTGGCAACCACTGTACCTAGATCATGACTGCTAAAATTGTAGTTATTTTTCATAAAATACTTCATATTATTTAAGTTTTAAGAAATAAATTAAAATCCCATCTAATCCGTACAAATTTCTAAATAATAGCCCAGACAAGCCTGGAACTCAGCAATCCTCCTGCCTCTGCCTCCCAAATGCCACCATGGCAGGCCTTGTGGTATGTGGTACTGATTGCTGGTGGGTGAGTCACCACACCCAGTAATGTTGTATGTGGCTACCTGATCGAACAAGGAACCTTGCCCTTGCTAGGCAGGTGCCAGAACCACTGAGCTACATCTCCGGCCTGGATATAAACTTTTGATATTTGCTTGCTATGATTTTTATTTCGGCCTTCAATTTAAGTAGATAATTTAGAATATTTCAGACCAATGTTTAGCAAACTTTTTCTGTAAAAGATCTTAAACTAAATATATTGGAATTTTGGAGGACACACATGGTATACAAATCTCTATGTTATTCATTGCATTTTTTGTTTGTTTAACAAATTTTAGCATAAATTAATGGTAATTAATCACAATGATATACCACTTCATAAGTACTAGGATGTATAAAATAAGAAAGGCAGACAATAACAAGTGTTGGCAAGGATGTGTGGAAACAAACCATCACACATTACTGGAGGCAGGGCAAAAGGTATGATCTCTTTGGAAAATAATTTGGCAGTTCCCCAAAGAGTGAAACATGATCCAGCAATTCCACTCCTAAGTATGTACTCAAAAGAACTGAAAAACATGTGCACACAAAAACTTAACCAATGTGTTTATATTCGTTGCAGCATTATTCAATTAGACAAAAAATAGAAACAGCCCAATTGTGTATCAACAGATGAATAAATTTATGAATTTTTAAATGTGTCCATTTTAGAGGAAAAAGTTTGTTGGTTTGTTTGTTTTTTTGTCTCTGTCTCTAGTTCCTAGGGCAGAGGTCCTAAAACTTTTGGAATTTCTAGATAACAGTATCTTTTGCTATTCAATAACAATCCCCTTCACCACATTTAAATTTATGCTCATGAGGAGCCAGAGATTTCGCTCAGTGTACCTGCCTAGCAAGTACAAGGTCCCTGGTTCAATCCCTGGTAACCACATCAACAATATTGGGTGTGGTGACTCATACCCACCAGCAATCAGTCACATACCACAATGCCAGGCGTGGTGGCTTATGCCTATAATTCCAGCACTCAGGAGGCAGAGGCAGGAGGATTGCTGAGTTAGAAGCTATCCTGGGCTACATAGTGAGCTCAGGGCCAGTCTGAACTACAAAGTGAGACCCTGTCTCAAAAAAAAAAATTATGCTTATAACATGTTTCAGGATGGTGCTCCCTTGATTCAGGCTGCAGACACAGTCATGTGATTAGAGAGTAGAAATTTTCAATACCTTTTTCCTTTTCCCACTTCCTATGGGGAAGAGAACTGGAGATTATATAAAAACTCATAAACAGTGGACTCAGAGGATTTCCAATTTTATGAGCATGTGGAAGTGCTGGAAGGATGGGGTCCCTAGAGAGAAGAGGGGAAATTTGAACCATATTCCAAACTTTGCCCAATACATTACTTCCTTTTGGCTGTTCAGTTATATCTTTTATAAAACCCAGAAAGTAAAAGCATTTTCTTTAGAAAATGAGTTCTGTGAGTTATTCTA
Organism: Thryonomys swinderianus; assembly: GCA_004025085.1. Taxonomy (NCBI): domain Eukaryota; kingdom Metazoa; phylum Chordata; class Mammalia; order Rodentia; family Thryonomyidae; genus Thryonomys; species Thryonomys swinderianus. Next base: position 7,719 of record PVIC010051642.1, read on the forward strand.
CCCAGTCAATGAAACTGAGGGGGACACTGGAACTCCCACATTTGTAATCAGATGGATTCAGGTGTTAGTAATCTGGACACCCCAGTGATAGGTAGTGTCTAAAATGGAGTAGCCTGGGAGCAGGGAAAATGAGAATTAAATTGTGTCATATACGGGTACAAATTCTCAGTGTGGAGTGTAACTGTGATGTGTTATAATGTTCCAATAAAATGTACCAATAAAAACATAAAATAAAGGGCTGGAGGATTAGCTTAGTGGTTCTGGTGCCTGCCTCACAAACGCAAGGTCCTGAGTTTGATCCCCGGAAACAATATACAATGCTGGGCGTAGACTCACGCCCACTAGCAATCAATACCACATACCACAGTGCTGGGTGTGGTGGCTCACGCCTGTAATCCCAGCACTCGGGAGGCAGAGGCAGAAGGATTGCTGAGTTTGAAGCTTGCCTGGGCTACATAGTGAGCTCAGAGCCAGCCTGAACTACAAAGCAAGACCCTGTCTCTAAATAAATAAGTAAGTAAGTAAGTAAGTAAATAAATAAATAAATAAATAAATAAAATGGAGTAGCCTGTAGGACTGAGCCCTTAACCTGTAGAGTCTATGCTGACTTTGTAACAACAATAATGGGGATGCCATTGTGTCTTAAGTCACTCTATTTTAGATTACTCTCCTTTGAAAAATTATCCCTTGTAAAATTATTCTTTGTTTTCCCTTTGCCTATTGCTATAAATTCTAAAGAAAACTGACTTGGAATGATTAAGACACTAACTCTTGAGCTGGAGATTTAGCTCAGTGGTTCTAGCGCCTGCCTGGCAAGCGCAAGGTCTCTGGTTCTATCCCCATTAACCACATACAATACCAGGCATGGTGACTCATGCCCACTTGCATTCAGCACCACATACCACAGTGCTGGGCGTGGTGGCTCATGCCTATAATCCCAGCACTCAGGAGGCAGAGGCAGGAGGACTGCTGAGTTCGAGGCTTACCCGGGCTACATAATAAGCTCAAGTCCGACCTGAACAACAAAGTAAGACCTTGTCTCAAAAAAGAAGACAGTAACTATTGGAGTCAACTATTGCAGGAAAAAAGAACTAAATAAAAACGGGTCCTGAGACCCGTTTTTAAGGTTTTTCAGAGCCCAAGACAACTAATGTCCTTTAGATGACATCCCAGAATGGGCCAAGGACTGCAAATCTTACTCCCTAATTGAAAGTGGAGCGAGGTTTAACTTGCAAAGAAATAATATGTTTATCTAAAGAATTACAGACCCTGGTCTAGGAAATGAAAGTCAATTGCTCTGTCAAGGATATTGCAGCAGAAAAGAAAACACAGGCCCTAGAGGACAAAGACTCTACTCAGCAAGTGGCCTTCCTGTCTCTTGGCCCGGGACCTTCTTTCCTCCCTTTAAAGGCCCTTCTATGTATCTAACTTCCCCCAAGTGCTTTGATTAGGAGATAGTAGCTTTCCCCATCCTGTCAAGGTCCCCTGCCATAAACTGATTTCCCGCTCACTGACTCTCATCTCCTGAGTATTGGCTGTAGCACGGTGAGCAGATGGACGTGGGTCTCATAAGAACTGTGGAAAGGTAATGTCACAAATGAATTGAGTTGGTGGACACTTCTGTGGCATGGAGCTGAAACATTCCCCCAAAGCCTCATGCGTTCAGAACCAGGGGCTATGGAAGTTGACTGGATTATAGGCCAGTCTGGCTGACTTGTGGTTAGAAGGGGGGCCTGGTAAGAGTTGTGCCACTGACCTGGAAGGATGTATGTCCCTCCCTGTTCCTCCTTCTCTGCTTCCCAACTGCCACAGGTGACCAGCTGCCCTCTGCTCTGCCCTCTGTCATGCTGCTTCTGCCTTGGAGCTGGGCAACCATGGACTCTAAGTGTGGGCTAAAACAAACCCCGTCCTCCCTTCAGGGTTGCGAGTGTTGGGTTTTGTGTCTCAGCAGTAAGAAAAGTGACTAAGTTTGTTGGTATGGAAAAGTGACAAGAATCTGGTATATACGACGAGAGCACATATTTGGTATCAGAAGCAGTATCAGAAAACATCACACATATAATTCATACATGGAATATTAGTTCTGCATGATATATGGTATAACTTGGGCAATTCTTGAAAATAGTATGCTAAGTAAAAGAATTCCGATGTCACAGGCCATATATTGTACGATCTTATTCCTGTGAAATGTCCAAAAAAGGAAATCTATAAAGACAGAAAGTAGATTCATGGTTTTTGGGGACTAGGGAGATAGGAAATGAAGGTGACTGCAAAAGGATCAACCTACTTTTGGGATGATGAAATGTCTCAGAATTACAGTAGGGCAATGATTACAAAACACTGGGAATATACTAAGAACCCCTAAAATGTAGGGGTTCTCGGTTCTTAAACTGAGTTTTATGGTCTGTGCAATATGTATCTCTATAAAGCTAATATTTAAAAATATACAAACCAGGGCCAGAGATTTAGCTCAGTGGTTCTGGTGCCTGCCCAGCAAGTGCAAGGTCCCAGGTTCCATCCTTGGTAACCACAAACAACAATACCAGGCGTGGTGACTCATGCCCACCAGCAATCAGTACCACACACCACAGTGCCAGGCCTGGTGGCTCACGCCTGTCATCCCAGCACTCTGGAGGCAGAGGCAAGAGGATTGCTGAGTTCGAGGCTTGCTTGGGCTACATAGTGAGCTCAGGGCCGGCCTGAACTACAGAGCGAGACCTGTCTCAAAAAAAATTTTAAAAAATACGTATGTATATATTTTTAAAAACACACATGTGCACGTGCATGCATGCACACGTGTGTGCATGCGCACACACACAGAAACCATTTTTAACTCAAGGGTCATGCAAAAATAGTCAAGGAACAGACAGGCCTGACTTGCAAGCTAACATTTTGGACCTCCTGTTTTGGACAACAAAATCTCTCCTCAGAAACATACAGGGGTAAACCATTTAAATTTTTACTTTCCATCCAAGCTGTTAACATGAAGGGTGGACCTGTCTAATATGTAATCTCTTCTCAAATTTTATTAATCTCAGAACATCTCTTAACACACCCTCGCTCCTCCTCTCGAGGTTCTGTTCTCTCTTGTGTCTCCAGGGTCACTGGCCCTTTTCTCTCCAGTGCTGCTTGCTCCACACTGGTGAAAGAAGGAGAAAAAGGAGAAGAGGTCTCTGTGCAGCTGGGTCAAATACCTAAACGCAAGTGGCACTTTTGCATTGTGAAGACCCGAGAGTGCAAATTCCATGTTTGTAATATAATCGTGAATGAAGGCGACATGGTAAATAGGTAAAAGTATCATGGCTGGTGTCAGTGGGAAGCTGGTGGTGGTCATGGTGGACAATCCTGGCACGGGTCACAGTGGTCTGTAATGAAATGATTGCCAGAGGGGAGAGGATTTGAGAGGTGCCTCTTTTTGTTATAAACTGTACAATTTTCTCTCCTTCTTGAGTTAGCCTGGAAAATAAGTCTCTGCCACGGTCTAGGCAAGTCAGAGGCTACGGTAATATTTAGAATTCTATTTTGTGATTTTATGGAACTGCTGAAAAGGTCAAGAACATTTCTTTAAATGTCAATGGCCTGAGGGTCCAATTACCCAGGGGAAGACATTCTTGGAAGAGAAGTTTGGTGAGGCTGGTGGAATGATGTGGGAGGGGCTCCGAGAGCCCAGAGCCGGAGTCTAGGGCTGGCCCCAGGCTTCCGAGGGATGCGGTTCTGAGTGGAGCTCAGAGGAGCACAGGTTTGATCAGACGCCATCGATGCCTTCTCCTGGAGACAGGGAGAGCCTAGTACTTACCTTCTCCACGGAGGTCTTGCTGTCCCCTCTCCTCCTTCCTGTGACACTTTGTCCAGTGAATTGAGGAGCCTGAGAATCCAGGTACCAGCTGGAGCTGGTGCACCCTCCTTCTAAACTTCACACCAAGGTCCTCCAGGTTTCTGTGCAGACCCTTGGGGCTAACTTGAGGAAAGCCAGCATTTGCTTTAAGGGGCCAAATATTCAAACCAGACAGCAGGATTTACTGTTTAGATCTAAAATGTTCCCCAAGTCTCAAATTCAGAGGTGGGGCTTCCGGGAGGTATCTGAATCATGGGAGTTCTAACTTTGTCAGTGGCTAAGTCATTGGTGAGATCATCATTTGAGGGTATTATTGTGGGATGGAAATAGGAGGTGTGGGCTAGCTGAAGGAGTGGGTTACTGTGATATGATCTTAAGGACTATGATCTTAAGGGTCTTGTCCCTGACCCCTTCTCTAGCCCTCTGTCTGTCTGACTCTCTGTTCACTCTCTTTCTCTCTCAAATAAACCTTTCTTTCTCTAAATTGTCTATTTACGTCAGGTATTTTGTCACAGTGACAGAAAGCTAACACAACAAGAGTTCTCAAACTTCAGTGAACATAGGTGTCACCAAGAGAACAAATGGAAATCATAAATTCCTGCACACTATGTGTAGCAATTTGGGGTCAGAGACCTTATAATGGATGGCTTTTTTTTTTTTTTTTGCTTTTTGGAGACAGGGTCTCACTTTGTAGTTCAGGCTGGCCCTGAGCTCACTATGGTGCCCAGGCAAACCGCCGCAAACTCAGCAATCCTCCCGTCTCTGCCTCCCGAGTGCTGGGATTACAAGCATGAGCCACCACGCCCAGCATTATATGTGGTAACCGGGGATCGAACTCAGGTCCTTACAGCTTGCGAGGCAGGCGCCGGAACCACTGA